>JAKTRU010000033.1:0-210456 GCA_030579875.1 Sugiyamaella paludigena
GGCGTAGCCCCCAGACCCCCTAGCTCTCGCTACGCTCGAGAAATCATCACTCACCTGAGTTCTCTTGCTGATGATCGATTAGTTATCGAGGGGAGTACTAGAGCATAGCATTTCGGCCGGTGGCTATTAAGATCAGACATAGCCAAGGACCTAAAGGGGCTGAAGAAAATTCTTATAACGCGACTCTTACGCCCCGCTTAAAAAAGTTCTAATATTAGAAACATATAAATGCTACCATATGGATACCTCCTTATTTTTGTAGGTACATGAACAGCCAAGCGAACAAAAAAAGAAAACAAATCTCATCGAAGTCCAAGGTAGTATTAACACATCGAGGTGTTTATAAGATTAAACTAAAAAATAAAAACTGAGCTATCACTGAAATGATCATGCTTAATCACATTAGTATTTGTTAGTTAAATTATAAGCTGTAACTGTAGAGTTCTATGATTCAGCAGGATAGGCTTATAGTTTGCAACGGTGTAGTCCCTTCAAACTAATGGAACAACATGCCGGTATCTAGTGCACTGAACTAAGCGTTCCTGTTCTAGTCATTTATGATGTCACAACTGTCACATCTATGCAAATGCCCTGCAAGATTGCACGTTAATTTATACAGAATATTCATAAGTGATTAGAAACACTTATTTATTTTTGTGTTATAATTTATTTGATAGGAATTTCCAATACTAGTTATAATTTATTCCATAGTGACGATTCATTCAGAATCTTCTATTGTAGTATTGTTATATCTATTCTTTCTGATAAACTGTTTTTCATAATACATCAATCCATCTATCCAGACTTCAACATCAGGAAATCCATTTTCCATTCTAGACATAACTCATGTTAATTTATAGAGTCCACATCCTATAGATATGACGTAGACTGAAGTTAGCTTAGAGTAGTGATCTCGGTAACTCCAGTACCTTAGACACTGCATGCGGCTCAGATAAGATAAGAAATGTTTTTTTATTACTCTTATGATCAGATCATAGAACCGATTTCCCGCCGATAGGGCTATGCCTCCGGCGGCTGGGGGCATAGAACCAACCCAGACTCCCCAGCTCTCGCTACGCTCGAGAACTACACCCCGAGCTAAGCGAGCAACGGGCCTGGGGCAATGTCCCGGAAACACAATGAGAAGTTCTATGTAGAGCGTGAGGACTAACATGACTTTTATTCTTGTATGTACAAATATATAGTTAAATTGGGTTGGCCGTTTACTCATGATCATGTATATGATCATTCGATGGAACAGTATTTGGTAATTCAAGAACACATTTAGTTATAATATCCAAACCCTTTTGAACCTGTTCATCAGTAATAACCAATGGTGGAGCCAATCGAATAATATTTTCATGAGTTGGCTTAGCAAGAAGACCATTTTCTTTCATCAATAAACAAAGATCCCATGCAGTACGTTCATTTGTTTTCTCATGATCAATAACAATGGCATTTAAAAGACCTTTGCCACGGATTTCAGTTACGATTCCTGTCTTTAAAAGTGGTTCAAGTCCTTTGCGGAATCTTTCACCTAAAATAGCGGCACGTTCAACTAAATTCTCATCCTTGACAACTTGTAAAGCAGCAATTGCTACAGCACAAGATAATGGATTTCCACCATAAGTAGATCCATGAGTACCAGGTTCAAAGCATAACATAATTTCCTTTGATGACAAGACGGCCGAGACTGGTGTAACACCACCGGAAATTGCTTTACCTAATAAAACTATATCAGGTTTTACATTAGAATGTTCAACACAAAGGAGTTTACCAGTTCTAGCAATACCAGTTTGAATTTCATCAGCAATAAAAAGAACATTATACTTTTTACATAATTGAGAAACTTTACTCAAATAATCATCATCAGGTACAACAATACCGGCTTCTCCTTGAATGGGTTCAACTAAGAAAGCAGCAATTTTATCGCCAGCATTTTGAAAAGCTTCTTCAAGATCTCCAATGTTATTATATCTTAATGGTTTATTATCAGTACCGGGGATAACTGGTCCAACTTTATTTAAATAAGGACCATAATTTTCCTTTGCTTCAGGATCAGTTGACATAGACACAATCGCTAAAGTACGACCATGGAAATTTTCTGTAGCAGCTAAGATAATAGCTTCATTCTCAGGAATACCTTTCTTTTGATAACCCCATTTTCTTGCTAATTTAATAGCAGTTTCAACAGCTTCGGCGCCTGTATTCATAGGCAAAACCATTTCATAACCAAAATATTCAGTCACATATTTAGCAAATTTACCAAAGACATCATTATAGAATGCTCTAGAACTAAGAGTCAATTTAGAAGCTTGATCAACTAAAGCCTCAATAATTTTTGGATGACAATGCCCTTGATTAACTGCAGAGTAAGCAGATAAAAAATCAAGATATTCATTACCTTCTGGGTCCCATACTAAAGATCCTTTAGCTTTAGAGAATACTACTGGAAGAGGATGATAATTATGAGCTGAGAATTCATTCTCATATTCCATAGCAGTTTGAGAAGAAATTTTGGCGGACATTTTGTTAATAAATCACCGAGGATACATATATAGATCAGGATCAAGAACAGCTAGAAGGTAGAATCAACTAATCGACAATTCGAATTATTTTAATAAGAGATATTATGAAAAATTTATACGATCTATCCAGAATACCCTTACTATTTATATAGAATTCAACGTACACCCCTCCTTCGTTACCGCTCCATCTTATCTTATTTTGTCATTCATTTTTCCCCTATACGCAGGCATTGGCGGTTGTCGCGGGGTCTCCTGCCTTTAACTGTATAGGTAGGGTTCGGGTGCATATCTCGGTGGTTAGGGAATGAATTTGACCTGAACGATAGTCCTCGGCTGCGTGCAAGCGAGGATAATGAAAGGTTATCTAATCAAAAAGTGTTCCTTTGATTGTTCTTAGAAGCATCAACCATAATAACTTTCAGATATCATACGGTGAGCTTTGAATAATTCTTGAATATGATTGTTGATAAATTAGGGTTCATTACCTGATATGGGAGGTAGAATAGTCTATACCGACCTGCATACTAGAGTCAGAGGTCTTTCAGTCATTGGAACTAAACAGTTAGATCACGGAATTTTATTTCTTGAGGTTTTCTAACCAACTGACACTTCCGTTAGGTATTCATATCCATTCCACAATACTTCATCCTTGCTTGTTTTCTCTGATATTCGTTCCGTCTCTGTAAGGAGTATTGAGTCTACGCAATGCGTATGCGGTTCATGAGCCGCATATACGACGCGTCTCTTCGATAAAACAAACAAACAAAAAGAGCAAGTTCAACCAACCGACCAACCAAGAAACTTCAAGACTTTATTTTAGATTTCAATTTAAAAGTTGAGGGTTATTCTTTGATATCATAAAATATAGATTGAGTGTTACTCTCTTCTGTGAATTTTAGATATAATATATCGTGGCTAGTAAGGACTTTTTGATTAGGTAGTGAAGTAGAAGCCCACTTTAACCATTCCAACTTCACCCCAACTTCACCCCAACTCCACTCCAACTCCACTCCAACTCAACAAAATAAACGCAGTTTAAAATATTAATGCTATCATTATGTCATCAACTGAACATACTCAAAAAAGACTTATCACAGAATATTTTCCCAGTTCAAAATCTTCAAATCAAGCTACTCCTCCAGGTCTTGTACGAAAAGAATCATCTGGATTCCCTAAATTACCAGATGATATTCAAGAAAAATTATTTCATGTAGGTCGAAATGCTCGTAAGGCTGTTAGTGATGGTTATAAATCTCGAGGGACTTCATTACCTTCTTATCAGGGTTCAACTATAGGGCCTACGGATCCAGGTTCTTTCCAATTTACTACTGCCGACGGATCAATCGTTAGTAGTATTTCCAGTACAAGTGCCTCTGCTGCTTCATCCTTTTCCTCTGCCAATGCGCATAAAACCATCTCATTGGGAAGTGGAAGTAGTTTGTCTAGAGTAGTTGAAAAGCGTACACACGAAGAAATAGAGGAGGGTAGAGATAGTATGGATGGTGAAGATACCGATGTTGACGATATTGATAATGATGATGACGGGATTGTTGATAATAAATCTTCCTTGAATAGACCAATGGCCCAAATTAGACGACGTACTTTAACATCTCGGTTAGCCTGTAGTGTTAACGATAGTATCAATTTGAGTGTCGTCGATGACTTTGACGATGCAGATTTTCTTTTGCCTAAGGAAGATGTTGATATGTATTAATACTGAACTCTTCTTCTTTACGAATATTATTTATTGTATTTCTTTCGAGAGCACAAAAGTGAGCCCTCAATAGTATATTAGGTTAAAATTCAGATTTCGCTTATAATACCTATCTGCCTCTGGGGTCTGGGATCGGATCTCCTCCCAGATAAATCTGTGCAGCTTCTCGAGTGCAGCAAGAGCACGTTCTCCACTCTTTACGGGGCAATCCCCACCGAGTCCAATCTCTAATTCCTGATAGTTCTCCGAGCCGACTGTCAGTCAGCAGCTTCTGATCCAAAAATGAGCACAAATTGCATTTAAATCGAACCAAAAAGAATGCCCAAAACCAGATTCGAACTGATGATCTTATCATTACTAGTGATACGCCTTACCAACTTGGCCATTCGGGCTAAACGACAGCAAGCATTAAAATTGAGTTTGATTTGAAATAATTTAATTGGGGTTAGGAATGGGTTAGGGTATATTTTAGGGTGAGAAATTACGTATTTCTGACACTATTTAACTTGTGCAATAACTACGGCTGTAAATTTAGGTGTTAGATATTAGTCGATGGTGTTATAGCTTAGATAGAATATAAAAAATTCGCCGGTGATCTCATGTATTCACAGATTATGCTCGCTTATGCCTTCAATTACAATATGCTAACTGAGAACAGAGATCCCCTAAAGGTTATGCATTCAACCTATGGTTTCCTTTCGCCTTCGACAGTACTCATGCACTCCTATTGACAAATTCAATATTCTACTCCAGCGTGTAAACAATGTTTATTCGCTCCCTTAAAATGATTAAATCGATAGACAGCTAGATTAAAATGTTGGGGACATGGTTCATATCAGGGGCTTGGCCCAACCAGCCTAGTCCAATCGGTTCAATAGATGGGATGTTGTGGGCGATTGCATGATTGTGCGGCTTGATTTCTGCAACTAAACAACATCTAAGGACATTCCTAAACACAACGACGAACAAGCCCCCGGCAGTTATGGGGAAAGAAGGCCCCAGACCCTTAAAACTCTCGCTACGCTTCAGAAACCATATCACCACCAAATCCACAACGGGGGGAGTCTGGAGGAACACCTCAGCCGTCCGACAAATGCTAACCGGCCTAGGACTAACCGGCTAGGACACCGCGTTCCTGAGAACAATACATTTGATATTAGGGTAAACCACTGTTTTAAAATTAGTACATGATGAGCAAAGGAGAAAGCGTGCAGACAAACTGTAGTAAAGGCGTGTTTGTTCCTGTAAATGCGCCGCTATCAATCGATCCCTACACACACGCATGCACATCGACGTATACTCCTTGCTACTTACGCACGCACGCCTCTCCGGCTCTTCACACTCTTTCACAAGTTTGAATAAACCAACTGCGCGCTAACTTAAAATATAAATATAAGCCCTGACTGCGGTTATTAAACGGAGGCGATAAACTTTTAGTTTAACGACATTTACTTGCTATCAATTTTCATTAAACAAAAAAAGCAGAAATTCAGTTGTGAGTTCAATTTTCAGTTAGTAGTCAAGCGTCAATCAATTGTTATTCAATTGTTATTCAATAGTCAATCAATTGTTATTCAATATTCAATCAATTGTTATTCATTATTATTCGATTGTCTGATAGTTTTAAAAATCATGTCTTCCTCTAATATTATAACTGTTAAAGGACTTGGTCCAGCAGTAACTGAAGTACAAATTAGTGACTTTTTCTCATTTTGTGGCAAAGTTTCGAAAGTTACACTTTCTCCTAGCAATGATGGAAATAATTCTGCTACAGTTGAATTCGCTAAGCCTGCAGCAATTAAAACTGCAGTTCTTTTAACTGATTCAGAACTTGGAGGTCATAGAGTTACTGTTGAAGCAACTCCAGATGCTCTTGCTGCTAGTGAAAAAGATGCCTTAGCTCATAGTTCTGAGAATTCTTCTGGAGTAACTGGTGGTACATCTTCTGGTGGCCGTCAATCTCCTGATGATGATATCGGTCAAGAATATAAGCCAAGAGCCGCGATTTTGGCAGAATATCTAAGTCATGGTTATGTTCTTGGTGATAAAGTTGTTGCTCAAGGTCTTGAACTTGATCAAAAACATGGGATCTCACAAAGATTCACTAGTTTTTTGACTGATCTAGATAAGAAATATCATATTCAAGATAAAGCGGTTGCCACTGATTCAGCTTATGGTATTACTGATCGTTTAGCTCAAGGTCATGCTAAAGCTTCCAAATATCTTGATCAAGCTTTATCTACTGACACTGGTTCCAAAGTTCGATCTTATTATACTGATATTGTTAAGAATGTTAATGATGTTCATGCGGAAGCTCGAAGATTAGCTGATATTAAAAAGCAACAAGAGGAGCAAAAAACCGCTGGTTCTACCACTGCGCCTCCAACTTCTTCTGCTACTGGTTCTGGTTCTGCTCCTTCAGCTCCTCCCGCCTACGAAAAGTCGTAAGGAAAGAACAACACTTCTAACACTACGTATAAATATTGTTGAAAATACACAAAAAAAGATTAGTTAATTATTAAATATTATTAAATTATGAATGGAATACCTTTTAATGACTTTATCTCCCACTGCCACAATGAATCGATCTCAGAATTGTTATGCGTTTGAGCTAAAGGTCTGGGGCTTCGCCCCACCGGAGGCGACAAGGAAGATCAATATTAAATTTTAAATTCATATCTCTACAAAGTTTCTTCAGATGTAAGACCTTTTCGAACCGCTAAAACTGAATCAACAATAACTGCATCCACCCCACTTCGCATCTGTAAACGAGCATTTACAGGATCGTTGTTCAAGGTTCCATAAGTAACACAAACCAACCCAGAAGCTTTAACAACACTCACCAAACGAGGGCATTGAATTAATGGAGTACATTCAGATACAATCCCCAAAAGATTCCATCGTTTAGCAAATCGAACAGCTTCTTGTAAACTAGAAGCTCGAATATCTGCCATAGGACTAGTGCCCGATTCTGTCAAAAACAAAATAGGGATTGATGGCTGTTTCATAGAAAGCATCAAGCAGATATCTGGATGAAAACTTGAAAATATGATGTCTCTTCCATCAGCATAATCGTATACACATTTTAACACAGTATCACACCAAAGATTCAATTCAAATGCAAAACTTTCCATATCTTCAGCTTCACTTTCATCAAGCATAGGGTATTTACATTCTATATTGAATCCAACGTGCTTAGGTAACGTTTTAAATGCATCAACCAATGTCGTAAATGGTGATTGAATACTATGACCACGTGAATTACCTTTAAATCCTTTAATTTTAAAATCCCTGGTATGTTTCATTCGTTCCCGCATTTCATCATATTCATCGTCATTAAGAGCACCAACAAAAACCGACCGTGATCTTTGTCTAGGCGGTCTACCGTCAGGCGATGGCATCCTAACTGGTGAACCAGTAACCCCTGCAATTCCCCCGTTTCCTCCTCCTGGTGATGGGATATTCTTCGGATTGGATACATCCAGAAATTGATCCAGAGTGAGAGAATGCATTGGGATATCAATTCCAGTCTCACTTACCAAAAAATCATGGTAAATAACTGGAACATAATCCTTTGTCAACTGAACATCAAATTCAATATAAGAAGCACCTAAACTTGCTGCTTGAATAAAAGATTCAAGAGTATTCTCCCCTAACTGTAAACTCTTCTTGCTTGTATTCTTACCTAATCCTCGATGTCCAATAACTCTGGTGGTAATTAATGATTTCCAATAAGTTGCAGACTTCTCTATGCCCATCTTTGGATGTTTAAACGGAGTCACTACCAGAAACCCAAATTTAACTGTACCAAGAACCTCCAAAGTTTCTGATTCAAGAATAGGTAAAGTGACAGTTTCATGTAAGCTTCGCTTTTTACGTCCAATTGAAGTGTAAACACTGGATAGTAAAGCTACACCTCTTCCTAATATCTTTTTCCGATTTCCGGAATATGTTGGCACCAGATCAAAATACAACTTGACATTTTCAATCTTATCAGTATAGAAAGTTAAAGGTTCAGTAGACAAACCATAATCTGGAATAGGTAAATCAATAACTAAAGGTTCTCCAATACAACCATCAGCAGATACAATTAATGATAAAGCAGTATCAAGCTGAGTAGAATGTGCCTTGGAATAAGGTACACGGTCGAGTTGAACAGGATTAGTTATTTGTCTCATATCGGTAGTTCCTATAGTAACCAGGACCATAGATTTATCCTTAAGGTATCGATGGCCAAAAGTTTTGATCGGGTCATCACCATCAGTAGGCAATGACGGAGAAGACAGAGAAGTCGTGTCATTTGAAGAAAGTCTTTTAGCAGATTTCACAGACGCAGGATCACTAGCTGTGGTGGGTGCAGTAGTGCCGGGAGGAGTCAATATGGGTACAGGTGTAGGACTTGATGATAAATCACCTTCAGAACTATTATTATTATTGAAAAATGGTCTGAAAGGAATTGCAGGTCGCAACAATTCAACCAGATCGAGATGACCCCTTAAAGCGGCATGCTCCATTGCATTCCAACCGGAGCCATCTACAATATCAACTTTACTTCCACCATCAAGCAAAATGCTTGCCACCTCTCGGAAGCCATCCACAGCAGCAACAAATATTGGCGTCCATCCATAAGTAGATTCACTAATTTCAGTATTCGCTCCTCTTGCGATAAGAAATTGTACTGCCTCAACATGGTTAAGCTTCGAACAAATGAATAGAGCGGTTTCATTATTAAGAGAATCATCCGTATAGTTGATATTGAGACCAAAATCTAAAAGCACTTCAAGAAGTTCTACCGAACCAAGCTGTGCAGCTACTGGTAACAAGGAGGCACTAAGCTGTTGGTATTTTTCACCATTAGCCAATAGTACGCCACCTTCGAGTAAGACTTTAGTAGTCTTGGGGTGATTGCCTGCGACAGAGAGCTGAAGAGGAGTATCATTTTCACTATCACGCCATGTTGTATCCGTGATATCACCACTATCAACCAGGAATCCCCATTTACGCATATATTTTAACAGTACAGCGGACATCAATTTGAGGCCATAGTGAGCCGAATAATGCAAAGGAGTACGATTATGATGGTCTCTAGAAACAATTTCTATTCGCTGTTTATCAATTAAGCAATTAAGCAAATAATCAAGTACCTGCTCATCATCTGTCGAATTTTCACCATCGCTACCGAAAGTTTTTAATAAATTTGTGTTAGCATAAGGAACCACAGCAGGATGAAGGAAGTTAAAGTTTGATTTCTTAGCATCATCATTCACCGAAGCATCTATAGGGGCGGTAATATCAGAAGTAGAAATATTGGCGCTATTGCTAGTGGTATTATTTTTAGTACTGTTCCTCTGACGACCGTGATTAATAATCATTCTATGAATAACATTACGACCATTAAGTTCTGCCGGCTCATTGAGAGTATCAATATGATTCAAAAGAACTTTGATAGAAGCTGTAGATTTGGCTGATACAGCTTTAAACAGTAAATTTAAAAGCGGTTTCTGCGCAACCGATGGGCCGCCTTGAATTAAGGCTTCAAGGCCCTGTGAATCATCCGTAGCAACAGCAAGTTTCATTTCACCAATTACGCCACCATCAGAACCGGATCCTACTGATGAAGCTGCGGAGGATTTTTTCTCTAGTTCCTCAACAATCATCTCTGAAGACTTTTTACTTGGCGGGGAAGATGATGTCCCAGATCCTGTTTTAGTTACAGCCTGCACAAAAGGTGAGATTTTACTAAGATATTGATTCACAGTCGCTAATTTACCATCTACCAAACCACCATCAGCGAAAGGTAAGATTGAAATTTTCGAAGTTAAATATTTCATTTGTGTCTGAGTACCAACTTTTTTATCAAATTTCTTTAGGATCTTTACAAACCCTCTTTTATTAACTTCAGCATACCACTGTAATTTTCGGAACTGACTACGAAGTTCAACTAATACCCCCATTAAATCCTCTAACTCTTCTGGATCAAGCGATTTCGGATGCATTGAATTTGGAGAATATCGTTCCTCAACATGTTTGAGACGACGAGAATATTCTGTGATTTTGGAATTGAAGAATGAATCTACAGATTCAGCATTTCTATCTAAAGAAAAGAAGAAAGGTGATAGATCTGTTTCTGAAACAGACGAATTCGAAGATATAGCCTGAATTTCATTAATCTGTTTAATGATTTTTTTAAGGCCTTTATAATTCAGGTAGAATTGACTGAAAATTATAGGTTAGAGACACTGATCGGTTTCATCCTCACGGCCTCATTTTCTCGGTACTTACCTCCATTCTGGAACCTGATTCCTCTGTAAACTAATAAAACACAGTTAGTCTTTTAAATGTTGCAAAGCTTATAATGTCTCTATCGAGGGACACTCGCCTGCACCGAATGGGATCAGTTCGAATAGACTAAATCACCAACCTTTTAGCAAACTTCATTATAAGAAGGATCAGAACAAATCAGGAAATGTATTCATACATGTACAATCCTACCCCTGGATTCAGATCTTTCTGAGCTCAATTACCGCAAGTCTCACCAAACCCAACTATATCAAGAATAATTCCTCCAATATCAAGTAGTACTAGCCGTTACTACTGATTTACCAAAGCCGATAAAATGATTGTAATAGTTTATGACCCGGCAAATGTTGTTTAATATACGGCGATCACTGTCGAATCTAATTTCACTCGATTTACGCAAAGAAAGAAAATACCGAAATCACTTAATGAGTTAATAATCCACCCCGTGATCACCACTTAGGGTCAAGAGAATAACAAAATATATCTATTCCCTCGACCAGCAAATGAATAAAGCACATATCTTCCGGATATATAACTCGTATTAACATTCTCATTGACTCTTCCTTGGACCAACCGGCTTTGGCTGTTGATAACATGTGCATCTGTGCGCGGCTACGAAAAAGAAGATCATCGAGGTTCATCACAAGCCAGTTAGAAAGCAGTCAGCCAGCCGTCAGCCAGCCGCCAGCCAGCCAGCCCAACCTCATTCAACTATATTAGGAAACTCATCCGCGCTAGAAGCCGCACATAAGAGGAAGAATGGAAGTTATAGAGTTATAGCTATGCACGTATGTAGCCGCGGCCGGAGATAGCAAGCGATTATCCTCGGTAGTATAGAGAGAGATCTAGCTATATATAGTGGAGTCAGTAGATTCTGATGGAGTTACTATTTCCAGGGGTAAATATAGATTTGGAATTGTGAAATGATAATTGATTTTATATACAAATAATAAATAATAATAGTGATGCTTCAATACTTGAGATTTATCTAATAGATTCTGTATACTTTCAGCTAGACCAAACGTCCATCACTCATTATGACATAATCTATCATAACGAATAAGATTATGAATATCTTGTATAGAAGCATTTATAAATTGACGAACTTCTAACGCCATCCATATCTTAATCATAGTCATCGTATCATCAGTAGAAACAGTAATGCCATCCTGATTTGAAGGACCAATTCGACGTAAAATAGGAAGAGCACTCTTAAACAAATCCATATCTGGATTCAACTGCCTACCAATACCTTCTAATAATAAAATCGATAAGACAACAGTTACAAAATCTCCTTCCATACGAACATGATGCTGACGAACCATATGAAGCATTTGTCCTAATAAATCACCTAATTTAACACTTCCTAATGCAAAAGTTCTTTCCTTTACATGCTTAACAAGTCTCTGTGCTTTAAGAGCAAAGATTTCACGATCTATGGCAGTGTCAGGAGTTCGGGACCTTTCAATCATTAATTCTCCAACTTCATAGCCATCGAAAGTTGAAATCGCTTTGAAAAGATCTATAAAGTTGCGCCTATTAACTCGACTTAATTCAGTTACTAATCCAGCATCAATAAAACATACTTGTGGTCTATACCCTTCATCATATAATTTGTCAAGTTCCTGCTGCCAAAGATCTTTATTATCTCCTAGAGATAAAATCCTTTGCGTTGCATTTTCTATTTCTTGACTTGTGACCGTATCTTTTGTACCGAGTAAATTCAGTTTCCCTCTTTTGTAAAGACGTACATAAATATTACCAGGATGTAAATCTGAATGAATGAAATTATCCAAAAGAAGCATTTTCAGAAATGCATCAAGTCCTTTATCAGAGATCTCTTTATCAATTTTACCACCACCACTAGTACTTTGAAGAAGTTTAGTCATAGGTAGACCACTAATATACTCTTCAACTAGAACTTTACTAGAGCTGAAGTTAATATACGGTTCTGGAAATAAAATATCTTTTCTATTAGCGAAATTTTGTCTGAATATGAGTAAATTTTCTGCTTCAATTCGTAGATTTAGCTGTAATCTCATCATTAAAGCGAATTGATCAACTTCAGCTGGTAACGAAAGCCATTCCATAGTGGGAATCCAATCGATAATATCTGCAAAAATTCTCATGATCTTAAGATCTCTCTCTACAATGCGAGCTACTCTAGGATGTAAAACTTTGATAACAACCCAGTCTGATGGGGGATCAATATCTTTGGAATGCAATCTGTCTAATTTTGTTTGTATGAATTTAGGTAATTCTCGATGAGGATCATCACCATCAACATTTCCAGTTTTATGGAAGATATTAATATACCCTCCTTTCTTGCCGCCTGCTCCTTCTTCCTCTTCTACGACTCCTTTATGATCTCTAATTAATTCTGGTGAAAGCTTCGCTTTATAAACTTGAGCCATTGCACCAACTCCTAAAGGTTGTTCAACAAATTCTACAAATATCTCTTCAAATGGTTTTCCATGAAATGCCTCGCTAACAATTCGTTTCGTCTCTGCCAATGAGTGTGGTCTAGCATTCGCATGAAGTTTAGACATCTCCTCACAGAACAACTCAGGAAAAATGTCAGTACGTGAAGCGGCCCATTGGCCCAACTGAGAAAGGGTGTCAGTTTATACAATCAGAAAAATAGATCCCGCCCCAGAGACACTGGGGCTATGCCCCAGCGACCGAAGGCAAGCAACGATCTATAAAAATGATTCACTAAAAAATCAAAATTACCAGTGTAGCATATAACAATGTCTCTGCACACCAAAACAAATATTCATCATCATCATATACCTTAATAAAAGATGGACCAGCTAATTCCATAGTCCATGTCAAATATCGATACCATAACATTGTACCTTTCCTTTTAGTTGATCCTCGATCTGTAGTATTATTATTGTTATTCATTTGTATTCGCGGACCAAATAGAACAATTGGCAGAGAAACAAGCACCGGTACAAATAAAGCAGTCAAATGAATGACCCGAACACAAGTGATGACCGGGTCTACTATAAACATTAGAAATGTACGGACAACTTTAATCAATGAAGAAGAGGAAAACAATGATGACTCTTCCTCTCTTCTTGAATCTTCTTCTTTTGAGAGATCTGAAGCCGTTTGATAAATGGCCATTTCCATTGTCTCTGGAGTAGTAGTATCATTGCTAATTGACGACGTCGATAGGAAAATCCCCGATGCTACAATAAGAACGCCACCACTTCCAAACCAGAATGGTCTCCAATGAATTCTCTCCCTGGCAGTACGGATCGAGAATCGATTACTATGTATGGATGAAAAGCTTCTATATCGAATACCCGATGATGGTGATGATAATTGAGGAGAAATGAAATGTTTTCTCATACGAATCCAACTGGATGCCCTAATTGAATCGAATGGAATGACGTGAGGTGTTGAAGATGATATTATCCTATGATTCAAGCACCATCTCCACGCCTGAGCGGGATTTCTAATCCCTAGCATTGTATCATCTAAATAGAATTAATCCACGTCAATATTATCATACCAACAAGAATGATATCTGAATATTTTAATTTGTTTGCCCGACAAATAGTGGCGGATGGTGTCTAGCAACAAACCAAAGATCAGTTGCTTGCTGCGCGGGTCCGATCTTGAAAGTTTGTGCCGAAAGTCACGAACTTTCACAGCCGCGCAGGTTACAAGCGACATTATACTCAACCCCACGGTAGGCCTCGGTCCCTTCTCGTTCCATCTATTCATTTATCCATTCAACCAAAGAAGTGAAATTTATATTCGGTGCTACCATCTCTCAATTGATCCAATCTGTCTTTACGGATTACCGTCCGCTCTCGTTATACTCCGTTTATATGAGTGCTTGTCATTTTCAATTTCATGTAATAACCTTACCCTTATCTTATCGGTCGTTGCCTCCGGCGGCTGGGGCGTAGCCCCAGACCCCCAGCTCTCGCTCCGCTCGAGTCATTTTGATCTGATCACTTATATATCTGGAGTGTGGCGAGAGCTGGGGCAGCACCAACCGCCGATGCCAATCTCCTATCCGGCCAAAATCCTTATAGTTTCTCGAGCGAGAGCTAGGGGTCTGACGTCCCTCACAGACTCTGGAGATGAACGGCAGTGACCTGAGGCAAACGACCTAATCAACAAGCTAATATTTAATTGTCATAAAAAACTTATTATTATGTATACTTCACGCAGTTAATCAATATACGAAATTTTCTCTCATTTTTGTGATGTTTCTTTTTTACAAACGATGGGAAGGAGTTTTAGAACGAGGAGAAAGCTTTAAAGTAGCTTCACGTAAACGGCTACCAAGATCAGCATTAACTTTCGAAAACATATCAAAAGTCTTATCTTGGACTTCAGGTCTAGCATTCTGTAAATGTACAGAAACGTTATGAACAAATGCTTCCTGTTGACCAGTCTTTCCAAAAACTTCCCACAACTTCCCCGCCTGGACATAATCTTCAGAGGATGTAACATCCCAGTGGAAGTTGGTAGCAGTACCAACCCATTTCTCATGGGATTCACTTAATTTAACGTCCTTATAAGTTACAGGAGAAAATTGGGTTGGATAATTAGGAGTAGCACCTAAATTACCATTAACTACCATGCCACCATCTCTTTGGAATGGATTATAGGAACGAAGTGGGCAATTAACAGGAATTTGTTGATAATTAACACCTAAACGATGACGATGAGTATCAGAATAAGAAAATAAACGAGACTGAAGAACAGGGTCAACAGATGGTTCAATACCAGGAACAGTATGGGCAGGACTAAAAGCAGCTTGTTCAACTTCAGCAAAATAATTCTCAGGGTTTTTATCAAGAACAAGTTTACCAAATTTTCTTAAAGGATAATCTTTATGAGGCCAGATCTTAGTTAAATCGAATATACTGAATGGGGCCTTTTCAGCCTGTTCAGGTGTCATAGTTTGAACATAAACAGTCCAAGATGGTGCATCACCATTTTCAATAGCTTGAAATAAATCTTCTTGGGCATGATCAGGATTATCAGCAGTAAGTTTATGAGCTTCTTCATTATTAAGAGTCTTGATACCTTGATCAGTAATCAAATGAATCTGAACATAACGAAATTCTCCATTTTTATTTGTCCATTTATAAGTATGACCCGAATAACCATTCATGTTTCTATAAGAAGCAGGAGTACCACGATCAGAAAATAATGTCATAACCTGATGAACAGATTCTTGATTATTAGACAAGAAATCCCAAAACATAGTAGCATCTTTGAGATTTGTTTCAGGGTTTCTTTTCTGAGTATGAATAAAAGTAGGGAACTTGGTAGGATTTCTAATGAAGAAAACTGGAGTATTATTATAAACCCAATCAATATTACCTTCTTCAGTATAAAATTTAGTAGAAAATCCTCTTGGATCACGAGCGGTATCAGCAGAACCTTTCTCACCACCTACAGTTGAAAATCGGGTGAAAGTTTTAGTTCTCTTACCCACACCGTTCAAGAAGTCAGATGAAACAAGATCGGAAACATCATCAGTTACTTCGAAATAACCATAAGCACCAGATCCTTTAGCATGAACTACACGCTCAGGAATTCTTTCACGATCAAAATGGGCTAAAAGATCAATTAAATGATGATCCTGTAACAGAAGGGGTCCAAATTTACCAATACGAATAGAAGCATTAGGATCTAGTACAGGACAACCATTAGAAGTTGTATAAACAGGAGGAGGACCAGATTTTTTATCAGACATTATGGGAACTAGTAGAAGTTAGTAAAGAACTTAAGAAATTTTCCACTCTCTAACGAAGTGAGGGCCTGAAGAGAGAATGAGAGGGCGGGGGATGTTTAAAAGCACCCACAATAACTGCAACACTTACCAATTGATTTCAATTTTTTTTACTTTAATTAAACCAAATAAATAAAAACAAACCAACAAGTCAAATAAATTAAATAAATAAAATGAGTAAGATAAATTCAAACTGAACCAATTGGTCTAATTGATCTCTTTATATAGTTTTGAGCCTAGACCGAGGTCAGCGACAAAAACTATATGCTGCAGGCGTAAAAAAGAATATAATTACTTTTTCTGGAGTTTATTTGCGTAATAATTCTATACATGATTACTTAATCAACTACCAGAGAGGTGTAAATCCTCATGAATGGTAGAGGTAGGCGCGCGGTTATTTATTCCAATGCAATGGATACTGATGGAGTTGATGGTGAATTGGCGATGGCGATAATATCTGGGTTGAAGTGGCAAGCAAATTTCAACAAAAGTCGAACCATCTATCCATTCATATGTTGGATTGATTCGGTTGTCTTAGTCGGCTAACGTTAGAGGAAAGTGAATTAGTAAATCAGCAAGCTAGTTGTTAATTACTAGCAATTGAAAGGTTGGGATGGGCCAGGGATGGCCGGCTGGCGTTTACGGGACAGGTTACATGTTTGCAATAATATTATTAAAATTTATAATCAACTTTAAGTTGGTTAACAGAAGTTACATGTATATAACACACCTTAAAGGATCTGAAATATATTGGATCAAATCTAGGCCCGTGTGAAGTGTTCTCGATCGACTGTTTAGTAATAATATCTTAAATATCGTTGTAACAAATAATAAATATTCATAACAATAAGCATTTGAATAAAACTATGTATAACATATAATTGTGGACCTACCTTGTCCGATTAAAGGGAAGTCCGGATGATAGCTACAGCCAACATCAATATCCCTGCGTGTGACCTGCTGATCCTGTATACATACCTGGTACAACACAATTGAGGTATTATTGTTAGAGTTGAGAGTTCTATTTGAAAGCTTCCTGTGGGCCAAGTCAAACAAGGAATCAAATTCAATCTGCACTGTCCTCGTTCCGAAGAAAACCGCAACTTCAAACATTCAATCCGCAACTCAAAATCAAATTGATTTAACCGAGTTAACGGTCAATTTTGAATATCTTTTTTGATGACAACTTTGCTAACATCATAAGCCATACCTCATACAGTAAAAGATATTCAATCCCATCATCTAAATTACCCCTCCTTGCCATCCTAATAACTGTTCTGGTACGGTGCATGCACTTTACCGGTAACCTACCGGGACATTTTTTTGCGGGGATAGAGTTTAGGGTAATGGTTATAGTTAACTAATTAAGAAATATTGATTAGGGTTTGGTTGACAAATAATCAAAGGTCTAGACCCATCCATATCAACCGTTGAGAGAACAGATATTGTCATCAACTGAAGTGCTAAGTCACTCTGGCCAAATCCTTTTAACTCATCCAATCATTGCAATCAATTGCGGAATGGCCACATCTCCGTTTATGGGTCTAAGTACAGATGTGCCTCCCGCTTCGCCTACTGCCTAGATCAGTCGGTCTCCAGACATCCACATTCCACGCTCGCTTCACTCATATTTTATTACTATCACTAATATTATAGCATTTATATTATGGTAATACTAGATACGCTTCAATCAGATATAGATAAATAATATTAATTGTTTTTACCCCACACGGCACAAATTTCATAGCATATAAGCCGTGGAGTTAATGGAATTGATCAGTTAATAACATAGATCACTGATAGAGGGGCTAATAGTCGTCGAAATAGTAATTTAAAATCGTCCACGTGAACCACTCAGTTTTGAATATTTAAGATCAATCCCACTCTGTCAATCCTTGATAATATATTATAAATATTTTATAATTGTAGTTTATAACTCCGATTTGATTGTTTTTGAGCCGGAGACCTATATCTCTCCATTTTACCCCATCGATTTTGGAGCCGCATACCGATCTACAGAACCTTATCTTATCTATTTCTGTTCGCCCTGATTTGAGACCCTCCTCCAGACCCAAGGTTCTGGCAGAAACCCATCAGAATACCAGAGAGCTACGGAAGACGTGGATTTGAAGAAGGGAGGATATCTATAAGCTGTCGTTTCTGTTTTCAATGACCCTAGCTCCGTTGACCCCATGAAGCTCGCATCGATAGAGAATTACCCAGATCTGTACAAAATCGCTGTGGGAGTTAACCCAGACCGCTGAGCTCGAAGATCTCGATCCGGCAACGGCCCGAATATTGCTGCTTATCAGTCCCTGTACCTCCACCGGAAGCAGACGGTGGTTATAAACTATATTATTAGGTGGTTCGTGGACTGGCCTTTTCATCCAGCTTTAAACCAGATACTATGTTCTCAAGGGTATCCGCTATGACTTCCCCTATTCACCTTCACCCAGATCATGATCTACGAGTCCATGGATAGTCTGGATCAGAACAAATCTTCCCACTTAACAATATCTGGAGACAGACTAGCATTATTACGTGATACGACCACAAATATGTACAGTAATCAACAGGATCTGGACCCGGAACTGGACTTCACGATGGCATGACAAAGCATCTGGAAATACGATGTATATTCTCTCTTACCAGGGGATATTTTAAGTAAATTGAAAATATTAATTATATGGCATCAGGGGTGGCGTGTTGCCCTGTATAACTGTCAACACGTAAGAATGAGTGCGAGGTCGCTCTCTGGGTTCTTGAGAACCAACTGATAAAACCGAGCGGATTTAGGAGAACCACGAACGCTATCTTTCAAGCGTATTCCGGAGGTCTGGCCTCCGGAATAAATATATGGCAATTAAATGATATCAATAGGAATACATATCGAAATTGAATACTTTATAGGACAATTGCACACGTACTAATATATTCATATATGTTCTTCTTTAATAACATTAACAAGCCAATCAAGACCCTCATTTAATCCATCGCCCCGGATTGCACTACATGCCATAATGCTCCAACTGCGATCTTTAAGACTGACTAAATCCAAAGCTTTCGATACTTCCGAGGCTGATAGTGCACCTTTTTGATCCTGTTTATTTGCAAAAACCAACAATGCAGCATCGGCTAATTCCTCTTCTTTTAACATTGTGTGTAGTTCCTCTGAACTTGTGGAAATCCGGTCTTTATCAGTTGAATCCACCACAAATATCACCGCCATGGTATTAGCATAATAGCATCTCCAATATGGCCGAATTGTAGTCTGTCCGCCTAAATCCTGACAATTGGTTAGCATCATTCAGTCATTTTAGTAAAATAACCGGAAAATTGCACTTACCCAGACATTGAATTTAAGATTTTTGTATGTTAAAGTTTCCACATTGAATCCAATGGCTATTGTTAGAATTCAGATATCTTAAAATTTGACAGCTGCGAATGACACATGGGTCAATTGGTGCTGTTAGATCCTTGCTCCCGCTAAACACTGAATCACAAGAATCAGAGCGGGACTGATCACCAGGCTTTGGGAATAATTCGAATATAAACTTACTTGGCACTGTTGAAACTACTTCTCCAATCTAAAATGCATGTTAGTGATCAGAAAAACAGCAGAATTAATAGTAATATTGCGGCAACGAGTCCAGATCTTTACTGAGCTCGAGATATGAATTCTTATTCGATGCCGCACCTTCTTCCAGTGCTCGAGAATAAGGCCCTGGGCATGCCCTTTGAGTCATATTTTAAGTCGATATCGCTAGACTAGTTCTCATCTCAACTCATCCCTCCAGATTTCACCTATCATACCTGAAGTTTGTATAGTATAGTGGTTTTCCCTGCACCATCGAGTCCTAAAATGAGAACTCTGATTTCTTTGTCACCACCCCAGAGCCTGGAGAGTAGTTTTCCAAATGATTGGCCTAAATTTCGTTAGTAATTATATATAATGTCCCAAGGTGTATACAACGTTACATACCCATTATTTTCTTATAATAAATTCGTATGTCGAACTAAAATGCAGTATATATTTTGAAGATGATAATGAGATCTGTCCAAAGATAGATATTTATTCGCACCTCTATGTTGTTGGAATATCTTCACTCAGATATCTATCCTCTCCTAAGAAATCGAAGAACGTCGATCAAGATATCCTCCACCTGGTTATTAAATTACTGGTACTGTATATCGTCAGTGACTTCTTCTCTTTATAAATAGCTTCAACAGCGAAATTCTGTCTCACTTTACTACCAACTCTTCTATTTCTGAGAATAGCTCGTTTGATTACCAAGCCAGAAGCTCAACTTCACCAATTGCTGTAGCCGCTTCTCTAGGATTAATTGCCAGCACTAGTAACGCCGCAGCCAAGCGGACTGGAGGCCGGTGGATAAAACATTCTATTATCCGCCTGCAGAATAGTTGGAATTATAAAATTCTTTTAAAGGATTTTTTGTCTCACTCCCTGTTGTATTGCTTCAGGGGTCTGGGGCTTCAAGTTCTCGCTGAGTCGCTGTGGTCGAGATTAAGCGTTAGCAGACAACATCGCCTATCTATTATAAGGCTAATTTAAATCAAATTAAATCCGGTGGTATAGTCAACTTCCCATCGAATCCGGGAATCCCTTCATAGTAGGTGCGTAACTAAAGCAAGGTACTATCGAGCAGCAATCGATTTCGAGTACTTTCAACCAATCAACATTAGCCGCGCATTAAGCACTCGGCGCACACTGAACCATGGAATAACCCCCTAAGCCTTCTAGTGGTTTCTCTGATTTCGATTTCTGCATTCATATTTAGCCATTGAGTTACGATAACTGGTCTATTTCATTCCAGTGATTGTTGGGAGATGGATCATAACTAGTCTATTTCATTCCCATCTTGTGAGGGATTCTGACATCTCGACTGCGCCTGGGGTTGGCGTAGCCGGACACCCGACACACCAAAAGTTATTAATCAATTTTTATTTTTATTTTTTATTATTTATAAATAATTTATCTAAAACACAACACAAATATTAAGCCATTATTTATCTTTTTAGAGACCGGCAGCAGCATCGGCCTTGGCAACATAAACAATAAGGTCAACAACACGAGCAGAATAACCATATTCATTATCATACCAAGAAATAAGCTTGACAAAGTTCTCATTCAACAAAATACCAGCCTTGGAATCAAAGATGGAAGAATGAGTATCACCAATGAAATCAGTGGAAACGACATCATCTTCAGTGTAAGCCATAATTCCCTTAAGAGGACCATTGGCAGCAGCCTTAATAGCATCTTTGATTTGTTCATAAGAAGCAGGCCTTTCAAGACGAACAGTCAAATCAACGACTGAAACATCAACAGTTGGCACACGTAAAGAAAGACCAGTAAGTTTACCATTTAAATGAGGAATAACCTTACCAACAGCTTTAGCGGCACCAGTTGAAGAAGGAATGATATTACCAGAAGCGGTACGACCACCTCTCCAATCTTTGTGAGAAGGACCATCAACAGTCTTTTGAGTAGCGGTGATTGAATGAACAGTGGTCATTAAACCCTCTTTAAGACCAAAAGCATCATCAATAACCTTAGCCAAAGGAGCTAAACCATTAGTAGTACAAGAAGCATTGGAGATAACTTTGTATTCAGGCTTGTAAGCATCAAGATTAACACCACAAACAAACATAGGAGCATCTTTAGAAGGAGCAGAAATAATTACTTTTTTAGCACCACCTTGTAAATGAGCTTCAGCTTTAGCAATATCAGTGAAAACACCAGTAGATTCAACGATATAATCAGCACCATTTTTTCCCCAAGGAATATCAGCGGGATTCTTTTCACCACTGACAGCGATTTTTTTACCATTAATGATTAAATTACTGCCATCAGAAGTAACTTCACCCTTGAAACGACCATGAGTAGAATCATATTTGAACATGTAAGCGGCATAATCGACATCAATGAAAGGATCATTTACAGCTACAACTTCAACTTCCGGGTTAGCAACAGCGTTACGAAGGACAAGACGTCCAATACGGCCGAAACCATTAATTCCTACTTTGATAGTCATTGTGAGAGTTTATATATAACAAAGGAAAATTTATAAATGAAAATTATATATATAAATTAAAATAATAATTTATAAATAATTTATCAATTGATTCTGTATCTTAATTGTTTATTCGTGATGATAAGCACAAAGAGAAGAAATAAAAAAAAAGAAAAAGAAGAAATAATTCAAAAACAAAGGAAGGGGGAAGAACCACTAGCTTTATAGTTTTTTTGTTAGTTTTCGTGGTGCAGCATTTGGGTTGTGGTTAATCTAACAGGCGATGATGAAGATCAGTAAGTAAGTCAACCGCAAGTTAATTCGAAGTGCAAAGAAGCTGTTACAAGCAAACTACTACTGGTACCAACTACCAATTCACAACTACTACATCTGTTACCAACTACCAATTCACAACTAACTTACTGCTTCGATTGTTACAATTTCACCACACGTTTGTGTGTGTGCATGGATGGTTGGGTGAAGGTTTGACAGATTATTGTTGGGAGAAATGGTTTAACGCAGGGCATAAAGAAGCACACCACTGGACTCGGCGGTGTGGTGGTGTGGTGTGCTACATGTAAGCTTTCAACAGCTTGGGCGTTGGCCTTTACTCTCGCTCGAGGATTTCACTTGAAAAAATCTTGTTAAAAATTAAAGTAACTCAAAGAAACGATTCAAACGAGAAAAAAACAAGACTTTGATTGATTTCTAATTACTTTGATTTCTAATTGTTGACCAAATGACTATTGTATTTACACGGTCCTATTACGTAATAGTTGGATATGAAATTATCTAATAAATGGAAATAATTGTACCGTTCGGTATGTTACTTTTTGATCATCTAAAACTTAACATCGCTGTGCATTAGAAAAACCACATGTTATTATTGTATAAAGATTTATAGCATAGAATTATATACGACATCAATAGAATTTTATTTCTACTTAGAGGTTATATACTTCACTTTATTATTAGCAATATGCAAGATGATTAAATGATACAGTAGACGCAACATTATTCCTTGTCAATTCTGACATTCTTCTTACAGCTTCTATCTATCTCACACCTGTCATGTCATTGTTCTTACCACTATTTCACTCTCCCCTCTATAATGTTATCCTCCGCTATTCTCTTCCACACTAGTTCCTCCTACTCTTCTCCTACTTCCTCTCATTAATTCTCATTATATCTTCGCTCCCTCCTTTCATAGTACTCCACCCACTACTTCTCCGTTTCAACTATTCACAACTATTCATCATCCCAACCAGCCATGTGCACAATACAATGGCATCTGTGCCTGTTGCTTCCATTTTGCCCGATCAGAGCACTACCTAATGATGCACAAAACCTTAGCTTAAAAAGCACGTTATTCACCTAACCCTTGAGAACACCTTAAAATAAATGACGTGGTTTTTGATACGCATACGGAACGGCGGCGATAGCAGCCCAGTCGGTATTGAAAAAAGCCGCGTTTGAAATGCTGCCCAGGGACACGACGCCTTGGATTAAAAGAATCTGACCACCAACAATCAGTAATCAAAATCAGCAGCACAATGATGTCAATAATATTTCTTATTTATTTATGGCCAGATTCGAACTAATAATATTATTATTATTGTCCTTTGTCTTGCTAGATCCAGTCAGACCCTGTGACATTGCTAAGCGGCTCTGCCGGGTCGGAAACGGCTATCCGCGATCGGATCACGTGTGAGTCACCCCTGAGGCTCCGGGGGCCCAGTCCTGGCAAGCCGGCGGTTGGCACCCAGCCCCTGAATCTCGACCAATATGTTGCCTACGGTTTGTGGGATGTGATCCTGGAGACTTGGCTCGAGGTTCTGCTCTTGGTCTAATGCAGTGGTTGTCAAGTGCAGCGACTTAAGGTCTGGGGCGTAGGCAAGACAAAGGCAGATAAAGACCCGCATGAAATGATGAATATCGTCGGAAAAGTTCGGGGTGCGGGAAGCAACTCCACGAGAATGAATTACCGAAGGTTATTGTCCCCGGAAATTCCCATTAGAATTAAGGTGAGTCCATTTATTAATTTTAAAATATATATAATACCCCTGATCTGCCCTCCGGATTATTAAAAGTCGTGAAATAGTACTGGAAATGAACTTCGAAATCGAAGCTGTGATGGATAATATAAAAGCTGACCATGGTTATAATAACAGAATTTCAATTAACCAATTGGAGCTTAGAAAATTTTAGATAAGAGATGTGAGCCAATTGAAATTCACTTTGTATCTCAAGCCAATTGAAATTGAGGAACGCTTTTGGAAAGCCAATTGGCCACGGTTAACTAATGGTTAGACAGCAGCAGGATTGCAATTGAAACTCAATGATGTATGCCATTCGCGGTTAATCGGTGAGAAAAAAATATTGCTACTTAGGTGCCCACCTGCCTGCCTGTACATGAATCTAATTCTGATCGGCGAATACCTCTTTGAAATCTTTTTTTGTTGTCATTTTTCCTATTTTTATCTTCAAATACGGAAGATTCCATTGGGATTGAGATTTCAATTTCGCAGTCTTCAAATACCGAAGATTCCATTAGGATTGAGATTTCGATTTCTCAACCAAATTATTTCAAAATGGGTTACACTCGAGTCTTATTTCTCGTCTACTGCAACCCACCGTCTCTTTATGGGTATATTTTTTGTGTCATGACGTCTGGGTGTATATCTGTCATGCGGATCCACTGTGCGCAATGAGGATTCGGCGAACCGCTGAAAACTTCTATATACTGTACATATACTGCTGCCTGCAGTGGTTGGAACAACCTGGACAAAATTCGACTGCCGTTGTCTGTTGCCTTGTTCTTGCTTTATTCGAGTAGTTGGTCTTAATTGATCTTCAGCTAACGTCTCTCAAGGGTAAAGACATCAATGGATCCTAGTCGCTAGAAGCCATAAGCAACGTTTATCATCGTCTCAATATCGCGGCAGCCCGATGATGGTGTCACGTACACCCCGGCGGCTCTTCCGTGATGAGTTAAACCTAATTGATCACATGTTGCTTATCAACATCCATATAATCCAATCATGTCTACGCCTTAGCTGCACTATTAGAACATGCATTGAGTCATAAATGGCTTATTCTACTATGTAACATAATATCTAATTTAACTGTACACACTCGATCAAATTAAAAAATTTTCCAATTATATTTCATGCATGATATTTCGGACTTCCTATTTCTATTTTTCCGGCCAACTTCCCCTCTCTGTAAACATCCCAACAAAAGAATGTCTCTAACATGTCATAAACATTTTAAAATCATAAGTATAATAAATACATTGAAAACCATTTTAAATATGATGAATCCACAGAGTGAGTCTTCCCCTCTGGAAGCGAATGGTCTGAGCTACCGAGAGCCCGCGAAGAATCTGCTGTGCCTCTGTCCCCAGGTTCATGATCAGACCGTGTCATAAGACCAATGACTAAGCTTGTGCATGCCTATCGAGATTATTATGAGTTTGGTTTTTCCGGCCGGAAGTGCGGCTCGTAGAAAATCTCCGCGGACCGACCTGACACGGAAAAGCCTCTGTGACCCGGTATACTGCTCTATCTAAAATCAATGCTATTTTTTCTTATTATTAACTTTTATTAATGATTACGAAGACCGAGTTAATGCTGTTTAACGAGTCCTATGACCATGAGGTTTCTCCGACTACCAGTATAGTCATCCTAATTTATCTCATTGATAATATTATTTGCTAATCTTTTAGATTCATATAATATTCGTCAGGGATTCCATTGCTAAATACTGACCAGTGTCAGCGTTTGGAGCTGCTGTGGGTCCTGACAGAGACTAGATGCTGGAAACCACCCTCTGCTGTGAAATATAGCAAATGTGAACTTTCGCCATTGTCCACTCGAGAACTATAAAGCCATACCTTGGTCATGCCTTGGAACCGCCGTACTGATCAATATCTCTAGAAAAGGTATCATCCAAGCACACATCTGCCCTTGGCCTTCTGCTCGTTAGCCCTCTCTTTCTATACCTTTCGAGTATGGGGATAGCAAGGGGTACGCCCCAGCCGCCGGAGGTAAATGACGGAGGAGGGTAAAAGTTGTATCTCGATAGATCCTAAATAATCTTTAGTTGTTTTATGGCTGTTTACGTTGACGTAATGAATGGGCTGCTAAAGTTAACGTTACAATCATTTTGCGGTTCTCGTCGATCTCTATATGCAGGTACCGACGATCGGCCCGTTTCTGTAAATACAGGGTCTATGCTGCATAATCAGCAAGATAACAGACAACAGTGTCAGATAATCGTGAGAATTAGTCAAACAACGAGTGAATACTTACTCCATCTGTCTATGTCCATTAGGACTCTTATTCTCATCGCTTAGGTTGATCACGGCTGAGAACTCTGAAAAAGAAATGACTTGCCTCATGACCTTTGGCGTTGTGGATCCAATTGCTGAATAGTTATCGAGTTAGAAAACGATAAAATTAGCCAGTAAGCATTTGATGAGGATGACATTTATTGCCGTACTTTATTATTTTATTTACGGAGGCCTCAGAGTTGAAGTATAGGGAAGTACGACATTACTATTAATTGGCAGGACTGGAGTATTTCTAAGAACTCCATAAATCCTCTCCATCAATATAGATGCCTGTAACATAAACACGAATAACTCTCTCCCCGGATGAGGATGGCGATTTCCAGGCTCGTTGCACTCGAGATTTAGATGGTTCAGATGTAGCCCACTTCTCTAATCGGCCCACCGTGATCTTAACCTCGAATGAAGTGAGTCAAGGGGTCTGGCGCAGCCTATGTAGCAGGGGACAGAAGGACTATACTGCGTCTGATCTGAGACAAGTAGTACTGGGACCCTCGACGGTTCAGCAATCAAAGATAGCCGATGAAGCTGAACGAAGTGAGCTGTGGGGACGGGATATATATATATGGCACACCGACCCTCCTGCCAAAATTTGATGCCAGAGGCAACGACTCTAGGGGAAACCGAGAACTATGGCCAGAGCCGCTCTCGCGGAATATCTTAGACTACTCAGTGATATCTCTCACTCCAATTCCAATTCCAATTATAATTTTGTTATATTATTATAAGTTATTATGATAAGTGTTAAAAGTTAGGTATATTGACGATTGGTTGGATATTATGGTTTCAGAGGTATCAAGTAAATGGGGTTGGCACGATCTTAATCGGGCGATATGTCGAGTGGAAGAATAAATAACATATTTAGGTGCCAACACTCCTCCTCAAAGTTGAGGACGATTTCTATTGGTTTAAAAAACCAAGTAACTCTTAAACGCGGTACACGCCAAACTATCCGCAGGAGGTATTAAACAGAATTGCGGGGTTCGCATTAATATCGTGTATATATATATATATATATGTCTTAGATCAATATAGTAGTGGTTCTCAGTTATATATGCTTTGGCTGCTGCCGTACCTCATGGTAGTCTCCAGTGTCTGTCCTCCTAGCTCTAACTGTCATCGAGATTTAACTATGGTACTCGAAAATCTTGAGCGCACGAGAGCTAGGGAACTGGGGCTATGCCCCAGCCCCAGATGGCAAGAAGAGGAGGAGGTTAAAGAAGCCAGATCGACAGGACCCGACAAGCATACGAGCTCAGGCCAAGCGCAAACCAATAATTCAGTGTGAAAGAAACTTGTCTTGGCAGATTTCAGAAACTACTTTATGGTCGTCGTTGTTATTCCATTGAAATTCAAACCCCGCCTTCCCCCACCGATTTTACACACTTTCTGCTTTACTCCATCCCATTCCAGTAACCAACCCTCTGGAGATACGGACTACTTGTTTAGGTAATTAATTATACACTAGTTTAGCCCGCGGCGACGTGCAACAACCCCATTTATTCTGCTTCCTTTCTTTGCATACGGCCTCTTCGATATAGCAATGCGCGCCTACATCCCAAACTCTTAGGGACACCACAAGGTCCTGACAGTCGCAACAGCAGGAGATCTGAGATTCATATTACCCCAGGCAGTGGAGAAAGGCCATGGATGGTAACAACCAATTCCAAGTGGAAACGGCTAATGCGGGGCATAACACCAACCGCCGGAGGCAAGACTTTAAATGATGATGATATCAAACGAGATTAAAGAACAGCGGTCGGAAGATTGGCCGACCTCGATAAAGAAATGTTTCATTTATTAAACTAACTTTTGTGTCTTATTAACTTATATAGTTGTGCGTCCTGCGGATGTGAATGCGAAGAGAGGGTTCATCTGGCGGACGCCCTGATCCGACCTCCGGCGGCTGGGGTATAAGCCCTTAGCTCTCAGTATGCTGAGTAGTATGTATGATAGATCCTTAATGCGGTAGGATCCAACAAGAGGAAATGTTTTCCTAGTGTGTAAATAAAAGTGTATATTGTTCAGTAGGTAGTTTTCGGTGGTGATATAAGGTTTTATGTACGTATAACGATTAAGGTAGTAAGCTGAGGTAAGGTTTTGAAGTGAAGAAGTTAGCTACTTTAGTAACATTAGGGTTATCAGCGAGTGGTGGTGACATTTTTTCGTTCCTAGCTAGACCTGAAGTATTGGGCTAATTATCCTTCCATGTTATAAAACTTAAAATATGTCATATAAAATGATTTAATAAATATTATTATGAATTCACACTCCCCTTGATTACTCTTTTTTCCTCCTCAACCACAACTTTTGACCTCTCCTCTATACCCCCTCCTCGTCTTCCTGTGCCCTTACCCTTACTCACCTGAATCACCTCACCCCCTCCTCACCCCGAAATATTCAACTGCATATAAGTTACACACCTGTAAATCCAGCCCGTATTAACAACCATTAAAGTTGTAGCTTCACTCTTAAAAACCTCTCACGACCAATAATAAAAAGTGTTTCAAGTGTCTTTGCAACTTAGTGAAGGTAGTGGTCAAAATTGTAAATACTACCATATACCATCATTTACTACACCACTAATTTATTGTCGGTTACTGCAGCAATTACACGTAACTTTCTGCAGCTACTTTTGTTTGTCACTTACCTAATTACTACTACATCACTTACTAACTACTATAGTCACTAACCCCGCCTATACGTACACATTTCGGGATTTTGGTTTGGATTCATTCGGTTACCATAGTACCAGTAAATCCGGTTTACGCCGCGCTTTTTAAGTATTTTGAGGTGTGTGTGTGAATGGATGAACAGTTGACGTCCTTTTTTTTCTTTCTTTTCTTCTTATTTTTTGTTTTTGTTCTTGATATTAATCTTGTTCTTGATATTAATCTTGTTCTTGTTCTTAATATTTTTCCTCTTGTTATCTTCTCTTCTAGATTTATTTCATTCTTCTTCAATACAAGTGAAAAACAGTGTTGAAGAAAAGTTGATTTGGATTCTACGGAGTCGATTCATAATTTCAGTTAGTAGTACATCTCTATATAACTTGATTGATTGACCTTGAGGTTGCTGGTTATAACGTAGTTGTCAACTATAGAGACATTGTTGATTATAAGGACAAGGACATTGTTGGTTTACAAGGGCACCGTTGGTTCGAGTGATTGTTGAGTATAAAGGTGATTGATAAGGTGGCTGCCGATTATAAGGTGACCAAATATTATTTGATGGAAAGATAGTCAATGCTTTTGACCTTTGATTCTAAACAAATTTGACAATATTTTTCACATTGAATTTCTTTAATAATGTCTGTCAATCTTTCTCAAGCTCTTTTATTACCATACTCTTCTTCTACTTCTGACCAGAAATCCATCCCAAATGCAATTTATGTCAAACTTACACCTGAGATTCTTCAATCGATAGCTCAGGGAAAAGATAATATTAGGCTTCATTTAGGTGAAAGTTGGGTAAGTAATTTTTCCTTCATCATGGTTCCCTGCTATTACCGCTGTGCAGAGCTCAGCTACCAATCTATATACATATCTACTGAAAGCTAGTATTTCCGTTTGTTTCATATATCCTTTTCATTCGTTCTTTCTTTTGTTCCTGTATAACTGCTCCAATTAGTTTCCTCGAAATTTCAAATCCTCAAACTTTTCATTTTGTGCTAATCCTCACACCTTTGTTAGCTCAATTTAGAACTTGTTCTCTAATTATGCTTGTATTACAACTATTCTCTCTCAACTTTCTCTTTTTCATCCGTTCATACTATCGTCTTTTCTCTCCTGTTGTTCCCTATTTCCTTTTAGTTTGAGGCCGTCATCCGTCGTTGCATCACATCTCTCTTTGCTCCTCCCTCGATATCGATGGTTGTCCTTTATTGTCTGTACCTCCGAGATGGTTGGGACTTTCCCTTTGGCGGTTGGGATTCTGCCTCTCCGGATCGTTTGTCTCGCCCTTGAATGCAACTGAGTCTGGACCACCCTCCCCCTACCTTCGGATATTATTCCGCGGGTTTTTATTCTTGTTTTCTTACACACGTCTTTTTGTTCTCGGTGATAGTCGGTGGGCTTGTGCTGATCACGTTTTTTTCAAGCGGAGATCGTCCCTCTTTAATCGGCATCTGGCGGCAATCTGCGCAGTATGTTCCCGCCGTTTCTCGTACCCTGATTACCAACAAACGTGCTTCGTTTATTTTCAAGCTCTGAAAAGAATATGTGAAAAAATATTTCTGCCAACTTCTCTAAATATTATTAAATGATATCCTGTTCCATATACCTAGTTTCTTACATTTTTCTTTTCGTATTTCGTTTCTTCCTTTTTTCATAAAGTGTGATGGATGATTGAATGGGTTTTACTGCGCTTGTCCTATTGCTTATCTCCACTGTCTCATTAATCTTATCTCGTTTTCTTATCTGATCGATCGTGATCAGCGCCGCATATGCCTCATGAGCCGCACATCAACTCATAACAGCCTCGAAACCTCCGCTAACATCTTTTTAGGAATTCAAAGTTGGTGATAAATCTTTTGGGGCATCAAATATCCCTGAAGTATCCCATATTGATTTGTTTAGTAAAAGTCATTCTTCCTCATCTTCCTATCAGCATGTTGGTAAGGTAACTCACCGAGCAACTATTCGTAGACAAGTAACCGACACTGCTCCTACTTCAAAGTTACGTAATCAGAATGATGTTCTTCTTAAGGAAAAGGAATCTCATAGAGCTATTCTATTGAATGGAGTAGATGGAGGTGGGAAATCAATTAAACGTTCAACATCCGCTATTGGTGTAAGAAGACCTATGGGTACAGCAACTGCTGCTGTTGTAGCTGCTTCTGCAAATGGTTCAGATGGACCTAGAAGTTTACCTACCTCGCCGTCATCGTTTGGATCTTCTTCTAATATTCTCACATCTGGTTCATCTCCTTCTCCTAATTCATCATCTGCATCATTTCTTTCTAATAATACTACTAATTCCTCATCATTATCTAATAATAAATCCGTATCTACTTTGGCAAGTATGACAACATCTAAAAAACCTCTTTCGGCAATGACACTTTTATCTGGTACAATGCGAGTATTACATTTATTAGCTTTGGGGCCTAATTCTGCCTCTACGATTTCATTAAGAACCAATCTTCCAGTTTCCGAAGTCAATGGAATATTGAGTGAGCATGCCAAAGAAGTTGCAGGCACTAATAATTATGTATTAGCTGATAATCGTTATAAGGATTTGAGAATTTGGGATTGGAAACATTATAGTAATAATGAGCGAACAAAGGTTATTCATGATTCAATAGCTGCATTTGATAGATTAGAATATCCAGTTGATCATGTGGCTAGAAGGAATGTTATTGATCCAAAATTAAGGCCGGCGCCTGTTACTAAATCAGTCACCTCTTCTAGTGAAAGTATTGACAAGGAAATGGAAGTCGATGTCAGATCTAATGGTAGTGCTACTAAAGTTAGCGGAACTGCTAATACTGTTAATGGTAATGGAAATGGTGAGACTAAACGTATGGTTGGTGCTATTCTTAAAAGTAGTTCCAAAACAACCAAAAAAGTTAAAACGTCTTCTTCTTCATCTTCAATTCCTTCCCTATCATCAGCAGGAACCCCTCGGTTAGGTACATCCTCTCCGTCTCCCACCCGCCTTTCTAGTACAATAACGACAACAATAATTAATAGCAATAATAATAATACTAATGGGTCTTCCGGTTCTTCGAAGAAGATCAAATCTGCTGAATATATTCAAGATTCAGATGAAGAAGCAGATTATGAAATGGTCACAAGCCCTGCAATTCGTGTTGGCAATACTAGCAATAATACTCCTAGATCTGGTACTCCATTAGGAGGTTCAGTCGCAAGTCCTCGGCCTACTGCTTCGCCCGGTTTAAAGCAACAATCACAGAATACCACTGGCGCACATACTAAACGTAAAGCTGCTGCCTCTGGAATTTCTGCTTTATCGGTTAATGAAACAAAAGCACGTAAAGTGTCTCGAACATCCACACCTACTTCTTCATCATCCTCATCGTTATCAAAGTCGCAGCAGCTGACTTCAGAAGATGATATGTTTGAATTGGCCAGAAAATTCAAGCACACTTATTCAGAATATAAGGAATTATATGCTTTATTATCTAGCCGTGGTAAGGCAAGACCAAAATCAGATATTCAGCGTCTATTGTCTATGCATCGTGAGCTTGAAAGCTGGAAACAGCTATTATGGGCTGCTAGTTCTCCCCAAATTAAAAGGACATCTGCGTGACAGTGTTTTTTAAAAGCATTTTTTTTCTTTCTCTACATTCATTTCCTTGCATTTTTTCTGCTCATATGTGGTGCCGTCATATATAACTAACTATACATTATATATACATATACATAAGTCATTGATATTTATTAAATCGCTTCAAATAAAAACTTTCTTTAACTTTTGTGGTTCATATCTACCGTAAAGTCCAGTGTCACAGGAAAGAGATGGATATCTTAAGCTTGAGTGAAACAAGCTCACGGAGGAGATGGAGGAGACAGATGAATCAGAAAAAAGAATAATAAGAATAATAAAGAAAAACGATTACTACTATATCATATATCTAACATGACATGTACATTTTTTATAGACGGTGACCAGGAACAAGAGCAAAAATAATAACAAATATCGCAGCTACCAGAACCAGTACAAATAATACATAAAGTGATCTCTTAATCAATAATTGACGGACATAAGGTTCCTTTATTCGAACCACACTACGCGCAGAAGCTTCACTGAATCCACTCAGAGCCATGATAGGGTCCAAATTATACAACGAGGAAAAGATTCCATAGGCACCGAATCCAAATGGCAAAATGAGCCATAATCGAGTAACTTTGGGGGACCAGTCTAATAAAATAAGAATGAAAGCTACCCAAAAAGCAGCAAATAAAGCTACCAATCCAACAATTAATCGAATAAGTGAACCAGTAGGAGTTAAATTACCTAGAGCTCTAGCAGCCAAAAAACTTGGGAAAGCTTCCCTTTCCATAGCTTGGAAGGCATATTCTCTTGCTTCATCAAAAACTTCGGGATCATCACGTCCTTCAACTTCAATAGAATGCTTGACCGATTTAAGAATACGGTGGGGCATAACAATTTCTCTTTCAGCACCAGGGATAAAATAAGTGACGAGAATTCTATGTGATGACTGTCGAATATCTTGACGAGTAACATAATTAGTACCATCAGTAATATCTCCACCTCTTCTAGGGAATAATCTTTCAATAGTCTCAGCAGCTGAAACCCCTGACATAGGACCGGTACTAATTCTAGCACCCGGCGTTGGTGAAATCATGGAATTTGTTGCAGGATCAGTTACATTTGCACTAAACCCTTCTCTCTGTAGTTGAAGGGGTGTATTTGAAGGTTGCTGTTGTAGTCGATGTTGTTGCTGTTGTTGCGATTGACCATTAAATGAATTGGGTGAATTAGATAATGCATTATATTTACCACCAGAACCAGAAGAAGTTGAAATTCTGGATTGTCTGAATGGATTGTTTCCTTGCTGTTGTTTCTGTTGTTCAGTGGATCCACTATTTGACGTTGAATTACGAGAAGGAGCTACATTTAGTCCTGGTGAAAAAGAATTTGTAATTGAATAAAATGATGAATGATTATCAAGAGGAGAATCATCTCTATCGGGTGCAGCTCTAAACCCAGAAGAAGGACCAGGAACAATTGGTTGTCGATATTTCTCTTCATTATAATCAAACTCATCGTCCTCATCATTATAGTTACCATCATCATTTTGTGGTCCTGATCTTGTAATCACATTACCACTAGCAGTTCTAGTACCAACAGGGGGGTAATTAGAACTACTACCAGCAGCAGCAGAAGCCATACTTGCATTAACACGAGAAATAAAATTATCAGTTCGTGAAACAGGAGCATGCATATCAGCTATACCTTGTTCTTTAGAATTCATGGCATCTAACAATGCAGAAAGCCTATATAAGGTACCATTATTAGCAGGATCTTCACCTCTTAAAAACGCTGATAATCGATGAGAATCAGTATCATCAAGTCCTCCTTCAGTAATAAGAGTATCTAAAAGAACAGAAGATGCACGACTAGAACCATCGATTTCAGAGTTTGCTAAAATACTTTGTCTTAAACCACGAACATAATGACGACACAGAGATAAATGTTGAATAACATCTAACCAAAAGTCGAGATAATCCACACCACGATATTGTTCTCTCATGAAAACATAGAAAGACCATAAATCAACAGGTGATTGAGTTCTTCTATTTAAGACTTCAAAAAGTGTCGGGAGTCTATCCCTTGGTTTTGCAGTAAATCCTGCCATAGTGAAGAAAAAGGTTCAACTAACTAACTAGTAACAATCGGTCAACGATAAGGACAGCCAGATAAGTTAATACCAAGAAAGAAGAGAAACTCAAAAAAGAATAGCAACTTGATAAAAGGCGCTAGTATTATTTATTCAGTAGTATAATAATCCCTTAGTCTAGAAATGACTATTATTCTGAATCTCTAATAGTGATAACACCACTCTCACGACAAAGCAATAGTTCACTCTATCTGTCTTTATTTCAACCCTTTACTTTATTAGACCTGACTTTATCTCAACACTTCACTCTTTCAACTCTATCTCAACAACGCCACTTCACTACCAGAGCTACTTGTGACTATTTTTAACCCCTCACTCAAACAACAGCCTAAACGACACCCTTTTTGATTAAAGCTGACCGTCAAGAAAAGAAAAAAGGATTCTTAATTATTTCTAATTCCCTTTTGAGTTGTCGAATTTTTATATTCTATTACAATACAATTAATTTGACTTGCTATTCTTATTTGTTGTTGTTAAAAAATAAGTTGATATGTCGAAAATGTCGTCTCAATTGAACTGCTGCCATTTTTTTTGCTTAAAACCAGGGTTTTAACGAACTGGAGGGAGGAGGAGAAAAACAGGGAGTAAGTCAACAAAATGGGGGTTGGGGTTTGGATTTAAGTATCTTTTAAGTAGTATACCCTTACATCTTATAATATTTTGTGTTGTTTTTTGGGTGGAGGCCAATCAACGGAGTGAAGTACGGCGAGAGCCAGTGCGGCAGATGTGGGCTTTTTGAAGTATATCCGTTTCATAACTGTACTGGTACACACTCACGATTGAATAATATGCAAATTTTACTACAAACTTACAGATATTCATGCAGTTATCAGGGGTGAAAAATGAAAAAATGGCGGAAGGAAGTTCAGGGGCTGTCGACCGGCACAAAGCCCCTGGAACGATTTAATAACATTTACAGATGTTATATCCAACGTAGAGAGGTGAAATGTTAACTGCTGATATTCATAGGCTAGAACGAAGAAATAAGTTTGGAAAGGAAAGGTTCAAGATACAAGGGTGAAAATTATTGGGGTGACTCGGGTGAGTTCAGAAGCGTGAGATAGTTGCATTCTAGTGAATGTAGGCTAGATTATGGCTGAACTCACAATTGTTCTTGACTTGATCACTGATGTATTGAGAGTTGTCCTTCATTAAGGCTTTGCCCCACTGGGTAGTAGTTACGTAATATTATCCTCCCTAAAAAGGGGAGACGCGTCATGCAGAGTTGTGTCCCTGATTGATCTTCAACGCAGTTACTACAAATGACAGAATCTTATCAAAATAGAGGTTAATTTCGCATTTTACCTTCTATCTACCCCTCTGATATCCCTCAAGCACCTTGAACTCCTCCTGTTCACAACAACATGTAAAGGCGATGTCTTGGATGATTGCCTGGATGCGATCCAATACGGATAGTTAACGAAAAGCCATGTTAAGTACAAACATTAAGGCGTGATTCCTTTCTATTAAAATGATCTCTTTCTAGAGATAGGGCAACAGGGATGTATTGGGAAGTTACAACTGCCTGACTTTCCATCCGCCTTCGGCGAGTGCACGGGGATAAAGCCAGACCACATGATCCAGAGGTGAAGAGCTACTAGACATTAAGGTACTGGTACTATTTCCATGGGTGAATAAGATCGCGATCGGGATCGGATAAAAGATATTAAATCATGGGAGCTTTAAAAGGAAACGCAGTTGCTGCGATCTACGGTCACTGGAAATTGAAAAGATGTTAGAGACTACATATAAACAACACCATCAGTTAACCTGGGTTAACCATCTGCAACGATGTACAGGGGAAACAGCGGGGTTACTCTCCAGGGAGCAGCAACATAGTCATGGACTTGTCGGAAACTGACGGCCGATTCGTTCTGATATTGGACTAATTGCCCCACTGGTATTTATCGCAGGAGACAGACCGAGATTAGTTCCATGGAAGGGTCTTCGAAAGAGTTAGTATCCGTTTCAATCTGTATGCCAGACGAAACTTACTGCAACCATTTCAATCCCTCTCTGAATCACAACATAACTATTAAGCTTCGATCGTATTGATTTCAGACGAGATGATCCCCCTGATATGTTATTGATTCGCGATCGTGGGAATGACAGAGGATCGACGAAAACATACACTACACCTCACTATGCCGAGAAGGCTGATCCAGCCATTCTGACAGAATACTTTTGCGGAATAATCACCATGCTGTTTTTACTATTGAATCAAGTCCACAGAGGACTCAAATGGGAAGCAGTGAAGAGTCCGACTAGCGAACGAGATAACAAGATTCTGCAAGTACGGCGGCTACGGTGAGACAGTTGACCTGAGACTGGAGAAATCAATGGTAAGTTACATTAATCATTAGTAAGACACAATACAAGAATCAGCTCACGACTGATTGTCTAACATTCATATAACATATATTAATTATATATCTTGATATATCCAGTAAGATATATGCACTAGGTAATAAAGCTGTTTAGCAGAGCAAGATTGAGAGTCTGGGACTCCGAGAGGGCCAGGACCCTAGTTCGAGAAGTGTTTCTATTCTAAGTGTTCCAACAAAAAGAAACCGGAAAGTTTAATTTTTAACTTTAACAATGGCTGGTCAATTGTAAGATTTGTAACCTCTAGCAACGAATGTCGGCCAAAAATAGCTGATAAGAAACATCAGGCTATTTGTCTGCCAATAATTTTATTCGAACTAGTTATACGTAATTGATTCAAATGCAATATTCAATTAAGTTTTGATTGACGCCCGGTTTAGCTCCGGCGACTATGGTGCACGACAATTGAGTCTTACCGCTCTCTGCCTGATATCCTCAGCCGATCTTTCGGCGCTCTGCCTGCGATCCGGCTAGAGGTTTTCTCGATCTTGTCGGACTATTTCTCTAGAGTAGAGAGTGCTAGGGGTCTGTGGCCTAGTCTCAGTCACCGGAGGCGGAGCAGGGGTACCCCCTCGGGCTCAGAGTGTGCACTTATTGATATGAAGGGGAAAACGGAGCTGGATAACAAGGTCTGGGTAGCATCACCTCACCAGTGGCTGAGACAAGAATAAGGAGTTACAGAACAACCAACTTAAAAAGATGGAAGTAGCCGTATTTATGCATGCAATGATATTGTTCCGGCGAAAATGCCTTAAAGTTAACTTCACCCACGATCTGAAAAACAACTATTAGCAGTAATATATATCTTAGTCAGTTCATCATACACATGTTATCGATGTTGTAGGCTGGTGGCTGGCTTCGACAAGTTTCACGCGTAATTTTTGGGATGCCGCGTTCACTTCGTGTCTAGAACTCAAGCGCGTCAAAAGTAGTTGTCCCAGGGACGTGTCAGCAGCCGATAGTCTCCGACAATTCAAGTTCATAAACAGACGATATTAAATATTAAAAATAATAGTTGATATCTTTTATTATTTTATGCATTTCGATTTATAGATCTATATATATTCATTCCAAGGATCTTTAAACGATATCAATGACTAAGACATTGATAAAATAATATTAAACGAGTATAGGTGAGCTCAACGTTCAAGCAGTGGCAGTTACCGACTGCAGGTTTAGTTAAGTTTTCACATTCCTTGAACCCTGCACAGGGGATGTGTGCAGTTAGTTGTAGTTAGTTCAATTTTATACTTCGAGAGGCCCTCATTCCGTTGATTCCTGACAAAGTAAGAACGATTGTAAGTCAATTAACTAGTAGCAGTGTCAGCCACTAACCAGAGTCTGAAGAAGCTAGAACACAACTAACTTAGCGGTTTCAAATTAGATTTTCTGATACTAACTTGCCTATTGTTTTACCAATGACGCCAAATTGATGTCTAAATAGTCCTGCTTTGACCGTTCATTTACCATAAGTAGAGCAGCAGGAACTGAACGTGTTTAATACCACATTGCAAGTAAACTACGGACCAATCTTTCACTCCCTCCTTGTTAAAATCTATAGTGAACGACTGTTCCCGCATATGCATGTCGTACCGACTGCATTGTATACACTACTGTACTAACTTTATCTGTCACAACTTAACGTTAACCATTACCGTAAGTTAACTTATTGTAACTCTGAAGTACAGTTGTAAAACGTTAATATGCTAGTTTAAATTAACTTAAGTCAATATGTTTATAATGCATAAGATAAATAGTGGAGCCATATGGCAGATTCAGGTTTTACAAGGGTCGAATCTGTGCAGATATAATTACCTATCACATGGACAAGGTAGTTTTTATCCTCGACTAGATAAGTGCGTGATGGAAAGTGGATTCGGTTTATTTTAAGCTTGTGGATTCGAGTACAGTGACATGTGTACGTGAGACTATGCGAGGGTACCGGAGTTGAGTGGCGATTGGACGTAATACGGATAGTAATATATTTGAATCGGATGTGAATTAAACCCGAAGGACGAATTGACGAAGAGTTGGCGAATTGGAGATGTCCTTGAATGTGACTCTCTTAACCTCGAGCGTATCAAGAACTAGAGCTCTGTGGCTTTGTCCCAGTCGCCGCCAGCAGTGCGAGCGATAGACGCGGTATAGGAAGCCACCGAGTAAGCCACCCTATAGCATTATCATAGCATATGTACATACGAGTTAACCATATAGTTATAAGTCAGTTATAGAGAAACATAAAACGCAGTTACAAGATTAACAGCTACTATTATTTATTATCTGACAAGATAGGTATTGAGAATACCGGAGATGGATCACTGCATCTGCAGAGTCCCCTCTTTTAACTTGAAGCAGCCGGGAGGGGGGAACCCTGTTGACTAATTAGACTGTTTCTAAGTCTAGAAACTAAGAGCAAACTACAAACTCCTGCTTAACAGCAAAAAACAAAAAAACAAATAAAAAAACAAACCACCCAAACATCGCCAACTTAATAAGCTAGTAGATATCCAATAAATATCTGACCAATCAGTTCCAATCTAGACAAATATAAACGTTAGACCAGCCAATATAGGAATAGAACTCGAAACAAATGACTACCTAATTCAAATATATATCGACTCGAATGTGTATTCATCAGAATGAATAATAATCAGTCAACAAAATCTCTCGAGTATTACGCTCCGGCTCCTCCACTGTCATACTACCAGTATACCCTTAACCGCGACACGAGATACGCGCCTGTACACGCGCAGTTCCCGCGTCATTTCTTCATCTCCCTCTTCCCCCTGCGGAAAAAGTAAATATTAAACACCACCGAAGTCTTCTTGTTATGCATCATCATCGGCCGAATCTGGTAACGAACTAAGGAAAAGTAGGGCGTCGGCATAAGAGGGTCACGTCAACAGGGGGTGTTTCTAATAACGAGGTTTTACATAATGATTGGTTTGGTAAAGAACTGGTTGTAGTATGTAATAGATATTTCTACAACGAATATTTTTCGCAACTTCTCGAGGAGCTCTAACAACCGGCGGAAGGCGACAGGAAAGAAGGAGGAAGGCAGGTGTTTAACTAATTTATATATAATTGACTATATACCCGTTCTCAATCACCTCTTTCCTTTCTTTCTTTCTTTCTTCTTTTCGTATTAAAAGCGTAATCTTTTTTTAAAGAAAGAAAGGAATTGTATTTGAAGAAATATATAATCAACATATTATTACTTCAAATCGTCATTGTCTTTTCTCACATTCATTTATTCATTCGTTTATTTAACTCACGTTCATTCAATCAGTCAGTCATTCATTCATTTCTAATTAATAACCGTCATTAACATTTATTCGTTTTGTACTCTCTTAAATAAATCATATACAAAATTTTCAATACGTTCAACTGAGATACTAGTTTAATACACTCGACCATAATATACTATACATATACGCGTCGTAACATATATTTTCACGGACATTTGACTCCTAATTAATCTACGATCTTTATAATGTAAGTAATATGTCTCAGCGCGAATCGAGCCTGGGGGTCTAGGTCTGGTCTTGTCTATCCTTCCCACTATTTTACTTTGCTAACAGATGTATTATTAGAATCGTTCAACTATAAGTTTGCATATCGACCGCTTTTAGTGGTCCACCATATTTTCATACAATGTCAACAGCTCATAATGCCCCCCTCACGCCTCTTCATAATAATACAAAATCAATTCCAATATCTGATGGAGATCATCATTCATATGGTTTGATTATGACTGCGCCCTCATCAATTGATTCATTTAATCGTCAAAAGATGTCTCAGAAAAGTTCTCTACATGATATATCAAATATGGGTCATAATAATAATGGAACTGTAATCACGTCTAATTCCACCGCTGTCACAACTCTATTACCATCAGCATTCGAATTAACTCCGCCGGATTCAGATAGAAAGCAACCCACTCTTCATCATCATCATCATCACCTTAATCATCATCAACTCAATTCTGCTGTTAGTGATACGGAAATTTCGTCAGTTCCTCAAGAAATAAACCCACCTCCCCCACCTGCATATTCACAATTTTCTATATTAGCATCATCATCCGGTAGTGACCGAAAGCATGATTTATTTGAACAGGACCATCATAGTCATCTATTTCGTAATCATCAACAAGATGGCATGAATTCCTCATCATCTTCATCATCTTCCTCATCTGGCGAAGATAATATTGGTACTGATAACGGATCACAGCAGAGAGAAGCATTAACCGATATTCCACTTCCAAATCAATTGCCTCCTCAACATGGGAGCGGCAATGATTCTGGCCCACAATTGCCTGTCCACTTTTCTACACCTCAACATGTTCAATCTCGTGGTGTTATTGAAGGTCATCCATCATCGTCTTCTATGATATCAACTCCTTTCAATATTAAAGGCGCGCCGATTACAAATATAGCGGCTTATACTGGTTATTTGTCTAGACAGAAAAAAGAATCCAGTGATGATATCAACAGTACAGTCTGGAGCCAAGAAGTGGAAGAAGCTTTTATGGAAGCTCTTCGTAGAATTCCTCGTGTGGGAAGACGTAAAATTACTGTTCAGGGAAGACCTTGCGGCAGAAATGAGCTTATTGCTGATTATATTTTTCAAAAAACTGGTAAAATTCGTACTAGAAAACAAGTCTCTAGTCATATTCAAGTCTTGAAGCATCTTCTTAGAGATGACCTTGAGTTCATGTCTCTCGTTGCTGATAGTCCTTCAAAAGATATTAATGGAAATTCGATGAATCATAATTTAGTTCCAATTGTTTCGCCCATCTTTTCCAAGAATTCTGCTGGCTCAAAAGAACAAGAAAATGTCACTGGACCTCGTGCGGATATGTTTATGGTTTCTCCAAGTAAGAGAGTTAAATTAAGTCATTACCCGTCATCTCCTTATAGGGTATCTGGCAATGGTGGAAGTGGTCCACATGGCACTCCTGCCAGATCGGCTTCAACAATTGGGTTTCCTATGAGTGGTGGTAGTAGTGGTGGTATTGCTGTTAACAGTAATAATAATAACGGTGGCAATAGTTCACATAATCATTTTCCCGATGGTGTATCTCCTCTGAATTTCTGTATGTGGAAACAAGCAGATGGTCAACAATTTGAAAGAGTTTATACTCAGTTAATTCGTCCACAATTTGAAACTCCTATCAAACCCAAAGCATTTGAACATATTGCTGGCCGGTTTCCTGCTATTGCTGAATTGTTTAAAAATCCCGAATTTAATAGCCTGCCACCTTTGATCTATGGTAAGGTTATGTTAAATATCTCTGAGGATCCCGTTGGATTAAGTACTGGTCAATTTAAAGCCGACGTCCAATTTGTTGTCAATGTGTCATCATCATCGTTACAATCATCACCTTCCTCTCATAAAAGTCGTTATCATTCTTGGGAATGTGTTACTAATATTGCGTCGATGGGTCGTGAACTTCTTGAATTAAAGGATAATGTCCCATTTGCTGAGAATTTGATACAACGTACTGAAAGGTTATTTATTCCGTTTACACCTGACTTTTGGTCACCATTTATCAATGGTTTCAATGAAAATGGTAAAACTGATGTCAAAAGAAATCCACAAGCAGCTATTGCTGCCATTACAGTTACTCAGAAATTAATATGTCGCCGTGAAGAATCATCTGAATTAAGAGCAGTAATTGTGTATGAGTTTGAGAAGGCTCCTGATAACTTTTCTGCTCGTACTGTATTCAGAAGATTAACTTTTGCTCGACCTCCGCAATATTCAGTGCCACATCAACAACAACAACAACAACAACAACAACAACAACAACAACAACAACAACAACAACGACAACTACCACAAGAGCAAGAACAAGAACATAGAGAGCAAGAACGTGATACGTATGAGCGACGACAAGAACGACACCAACAGACACAAGAGCAGCAGCAACAACAGCAGCAGCAGCAGCAACAGAGACAAGAGGAACAACAACAACACCAACAACAACAACAACAACAACAACAACAACAACAACAACAACAACAACAACAACAACAACACCAACAGCAACATCGTCGGCTGGAACAGGAACAGGAACAGGAAGACGAGCAGGAAGAACAAGATTCGGCCTCTCAGCAAAGAAGTAAAATGCGATCTCTGAATATTGATTTGCCTGAGTCACAGTCTCCGCTGGCTCATCGTGGCCAGTCTCAAAGTATACCTCTTGCTAGGCATCAAAGTACTCCTAATAACTACTATGAAATGGGACCTCCTGGATCAGGATCCATTCAATTTTATGGCCAACAGCAACCAGCAATGCCTATGGCACCAACCTCCGCTCCTATGACTAGGTCTTACTCTGTTGCTTCTATTCATCCACAGTCAACATATTCAACCTCTTCCTCTTCTTATCCATATATCTCAGCAGCCCCTATAGCCGTTGCTCCTCACAGTGCGGAATCATCGTCATTACTTGATTCCTCAAATAGTTATGGAGACGGAACCTCTCCCTATTCCATGGTAGGAGATAGTGATAGTATGGTAAGGTCAATGACTGCATTCTGTGAGTCCACAGCTCCCAATTGGGCCGAAAACGATTTAGTATTTGGAAATGAATGGTATCCCCCTCACTCGTTAGGAAAATTAGGTCAACAACTCGACGACTCTCATTATAATGATATGGCAGGCATTGCCTCTCCTTTAAGAGTTGGCCGGTTGAGTACAAGTCTTCTGGATAGTCCCTCGTCAGTGATGATGACTCGCAGTCAGACAGAGCAACATCGACCAAATAATTATTAGAACAGTATGTACTAAAAAGACAATAATTCACGAACTTTACGACTATGTATTTTTAACTTATTATATTTAATTTATAAAACAATTTATTTTAGTAAATAATGGTTTCATCTTTCCATGCTTTAGCTCAAACTGCATACCCACTCTGTTCAGGAAGTTTTGAACATTGCTCAGTCCAATCTGCTGCTCTGCGACAGCAATCTCAGCTTTGTGAAGTCAAAACAAGTCATGAAGATTGGAGCTCCCAACTCTAGAGGAAAAACATGGATGACGGGCTTGTGATTCAAGAGTGGGAGCTGCTTCTCCAGGCGTGACGACAGAGAACAGATTTCGTCGCAATTCACCAGAACAAGACAACATGATCTTAAATGTAGATGCCGACGACAACTCATCTGAGATCAATCGAATAACACTGGAGTGATATCTTGGAGAGAAGGAAACCAGGAGTCTAAGATAGTGTCTCACTTGCCGGAGGCTAGATATATGTGCATAGGAGAATAGCTTCATGCAATAATTAATATTATATCTAGTTGATAGGCCATAAAAATGGGCAGGAAATAAATACGAATAAATAATAGAAGTGACATCCATTGCGATAACCTTTAGATGACATACAGAGTGTTAGGACTGAAGGGAGTGGCAAGGCTGGGCTAAAGTCAAAGTAGTCCTCTGACTGTGCCATCAACAGGTAGGACCATGTTATTCCGACACTACTGTTTGCTTCAGGCCCCCGAGCTCTTGATCAGATTGAGAATCAGCTTATCTTATCATTAATGTATTTCACAGGCGAAGCAAGAGCTCAGACTTTGGCCGCTAGAGATAAATCTTGTGTGTGCAAAATGAATCATTTCAACATCTGGCGTACATTAATGTTGATTCGTTTGTTTCTTACCCATGGTCCATACAACTGGCTGTTCCTTCCTTCCACCAGAAATTCGGGACATGTGTCAGCCCATACTTTACCGACACCGTGAAAAGCGACTCGAGATTCACCCCCCATAACAACAATATCACCACTTCTTAGCAATATAGAAAGAGGTTCAGAATCTCTGGATCTGCCCACATAAAATATACAATCACAACCTAAAGATATTGAAATTAAATCAGTGTTAACCAATTCAGCAACATCTTGATGAGGTGATAAAGTATCTCCCGGAGAATAAAAATTCACGATAGCCGCCTCTGCACGAATATCAAATGCAGAGCCTAATAGATCAGCTAATCGTTGAGGAAATGGTGGGAATCCTTCATCTCCAGGTATGAAAGATGGGTAGACCTTAGTAGTCCAGTTATATTGTCCACCTAGAGTAACCCACCTCAATTGTTTAGACCTCAAGTTGTTCATAGTGATGAAAGGTTTTCCAGGTACTTTATGTATTATACGGCTTTCATCCTGTTCGAAAATATTAAGTGGACGGGGTAGATGATAATGAAGATCAAGATTAGATAAGTGCTGTTTAGGCGGGATATATTCAGTAATAATATCATAAACTAGTCTTTGCTGGACGGCAGTCGATAACAGGCCAGTTATTATTTGCAAACCAGGTAATTGATTGATTTCGATACACTGCAACCAGTTTTCGGAACAACCACCTACGTCTTCTTCACCTAAGAACTGGCGGGTTGCATTAATCCATGATGGTGAAAATTGCTTCCTATGAATGGCCAAGGAATACTGACCGGAATACGATTCATGCGATAAAGGATCTAATATACCAGGTATCGATTCAACCTCTTCACGAAGGAGATTTCGATGACGCTTATAAAATGGCTTGAAAAGGTTTAAACTGCCATTACCATCACAACCCCCACTATTACTGTTTTCTCCGATTGCATTTATTGATTTCACTGAATCTGAATCTGAACTAGAAAGTTTGGAGGGTTCGCCATGAATCTGGGTCATGATGAAACATAACCAAGAGAGAATAAGAAAATGCTTCTTGTGAATCCAAAAAGGGAACGAGAATCAACAATCAGCAATCAAATAGATAAATTGGAATACCCAATCATCAAAAACAAACACCTGATGATTACCTGGATGGAAGAAATACGTAAAAGATGAAGAATGGAAAAAATTAGGAGGTAGAACAAACTTCGAGCCGCACAGATCAAGATCAGTGCCAGGGTCCGGGGCTACCGCCCCACCCATCGAAGAGGACAGATCTAATGATCATGGGAAAGAGCATAGTTTCTATTTGGGTCGGCTTCTATTCATGAAGAATAGTTTCGATTTGAGTTGATCTCGGTTCATAGTTTTCACAGATAATGGCAGTGAGGATGCATTAAGAACCACCCCCAAGATGATATTTTCAAGCAGATTTAAAAAAAAATTCTATAATAATATATTTTATAAATTACATATTCACTAGCTTTCGCTGTTTGGAACTAAACCAGCCTTATCACACAGAGAATAAAATAATGAATCCGGTTTGGCCAAAAGAGCTCTTGGCGTATCGAATTCTGCAATCCTTCCTTTTTCTAAGACTACAATCTTGTCACTATCCATTATAGTATTAAGACGATGGGCTATAGTAATAATTGTCTTATGCTTCAATTCAGTCCTGATGGTCGCCTGAATAATCTTATCTGTTTCCACATCTACTGAAGCTGTCGCCTCATCCAATACTAGTATGTTGGAATGGTGCAGAAGAGCTCGAGCAAGACAAATAAGTTGTGCTTGTCCCTTACTCAAGTTCTCCCCACCATCGGCCAATTTTGCATCGAGTCCTCCCTCCATAGATGATACGTGTTCCTTCAAATGGCATAATTCCAAAGTTCGCCAAAGATCAGTGTCATCGTGCTCATTGAAAGGATCCAAATTATCTCGGACAGTACCAGTAAATATTTGAGCATCCTGTGGAATAATCGACATATTATGTCGTAAGTCATGTAATCCGAGTTTACTCGTGTCCATCTTATCGATAGTAATATGACCACTGGCAGCTTCAATGAGCCTAAACAGAGACAATGTAAGTGTACTTTTACCTGCTCCTGTCCGTCCAACAATTCCAATTTTTTCATGTGGTTTAATGTCCAAATTGATATCCTTCAAGACTAGGTCCGCACCTTCCCTGTATCTGGCACTGAATCCATCAAAAGTTATACGACCTTCTGCAGGCCAGTACGCGGCAGGTCTATTGTTTTCCACGATTTCAGGTCCCTCACTAGGTAATGCATGATATTGAAACACACGTTCGATTGTAACACCATTTCTTTCAATTTCAATTGATTGACGTACAATCATCCACAAGTACGACGTGATGGTCATAGCATTGGCCATACAGAGACCAAGAAGCCCGTCACTCATATGTCCCTGACTTGTCATATAAATTCCAGTAAGAGCTGTCAAGACTACGAAGACACTACCCATTAAGTTCAATCTCAGAGCAAGCCATCTATCGACAGATTGTGCACTAGAAACAGCTTTAAGGACCAGGTCAGATCGAAGGTTATTTTCATGAATGAAATGAGCATTTTTATCAAAGGCACAAATTACTTTTATGCCTTTAACACTCTCCTCAAAATTAGACATCATCGGACTTCTAGAGGCACTTGATAACCGTTTCAACTGTCTGGAAGCTACCAAATAGAATCTCTGATAGTACCAATATAGAATGCCGACAGGAATAACAGTGACAGAAACCATTGGTGTTGAATAGCAGACCACCAACAAAGCAAATATCATATTTGCTACCATACGGAAAGTTTGAGTTAAAGTATTGGCGACAGAGTTATCAACTTCATTAACATCTCCGGTAAATCTATTTAAAATCTGGCCCAACGGAGTCTGTTCAAAAAAGGACATAGGAGAACGTAAGACTATTTGAGCCATCTTGTCGTGAAGTACTTGAGCTGCTTTTAGTCCTGCTACTGCTTGACCAATATAGGTACTAGTCACATTAATAACTCCATACATGACACCAATAAGAACGTAAATTCCCAAATAGTAAAAGGCTTCAGATGGAGTACCAGCCAGAGTTTGATCTGACCAGAACTTTAACCAAACAGATCCTGAAGTAGCTAATGCACCAGTAAACAAAATGAGAATCATGGATATACCAACGCGTCCCAAACCAGCAGCTCGGAAATAGCGGAGATATACTGACTTTTTGACAGCACCAGAAGCAACAGCTTCTTGAGACTTCATTCGACGTTTCAGTTCCTTTGAAGCTTCTTCTGTAACAGATCTGAAAGATTCAACACTTGCCCGTCTTAAATTATATACCTTTGCATCGTCATTATCAACATCAGTAACTGCGACAATTTCTTCCTGAATTTCTTCAACACTTTCATGTTGATTGGCTCCGAATTCTCGCATAAGCTGATAGATAGGTCCTTGTTTGGTGAAGGTTTCCAATGGACTACCTGATTCTTTGATTTTCTTATCCTCTAGCAAAATAATATTGTTCGCTTCAGCAAGAACTTTGACGTTATTGGTAGCAAGTATAATTGTCTTTGAAGCCAAAACACCATGCCTTCCCAAGACATTATCAATAAGGTGTTTACCGACGTGTTCGTCGACGGCAGAGAGAATATCATCCAGGATATAAACATCTGCTCGGGCATAAACAGCTCTAGCCAAGGAAACTCTAGCCTTCTGACCTCCTGAAAGACTGATTCCTTTCTCACCCACTTCAGTCTCATCACCATCAGGTAGATTTTCAATATCGTATACAAGGTCACATGCTTCTAGAGTCTTTCGATAGAATTCAGGGTCATATTTGTTTCTAAACAGAATGTTTTCCTTTACAGTTTGATTCATAAGCCATGGGTCCTGAGGAACATATGCAATATTGCCTCTAATAGATACGTTGCCCTGCTTCAGGAAGAGTTCACCACATAAGGTTTTCACTAGGGCAGACTTTCCAGAGCCTACCTTACCTATAACACAAAGCAATTGGCTCTTGTAAGCTTCAAATTCAAGACCCTCAAGGGCAATCTGGGCCTCATCAGCCTCAGACCAAGAGACAGTAGTATTGGAGAATTTTACAACAGGGGTAGTTTGTGCAATAGTGGTGACGTCATCATCAATGGCAGGTAAATGTTCAATCTGATCAGTTGGCTGCTCATCAGCCGAAAGAAGGTCCGCAAATCTTTGGAAAGAAACCTTGGACTGCAATAATACTGTGACACCATACGGAATGGCCATTAATGGTCCACTAAGAAGATTGAACAATGACAATGAAGGGAAAATGATATCAGCAGTTAACGGACGATCCTCCAAAAACAAGAATGTTCCGAAAATAGCAGCAGCGATAAAATATGGAACAATACTCCATATAGCTGTCAATGCGGTGAGCCAAAACATTAATTTTCTTCGAATATGGAGCTCTTTTTCGTTTCTGGCTTCCTTGAGTCTTTCAAGAAAAGGGTTTTCCCAAGCATAAAGTTTGAGACTCTTAGCATTAGAAAACATACTTGTCGTAAGTTTCACACGGTTATCAACAGCTTTCATCAGTTCAACAGTGTATCGTCGGAACATACTTGAAACTAAGGCATTAAGGGGAACCACGATAACCACAACCGATACACCTCCCAGGAAACTAAATCCAAGGAAAGTATACAAGATAATAAAGGCATAGACAATTTCTAGTGGCGTGGTGAACAAAGGAAGTAATTGCTGCATGCAGTTGTTGACTTGTCCAATATCGGTAGTCATCAAGTTTATAATATGAGAAGCAGTCTTTGATTCCCTCGATTTGGCAGACAATTTAAGGGCCTTCATAAAGACAGAACCATATACCGCACCATTCAATCCTACTCCGAGTCGGACAGCTGACAAACCGATTCGGCTATTCAAGAAATTCGTCAATATAGAGAGAACACCAATGAGTAGAGCAATATATATACCAGTTGATAGAGGCAAGCTGTTATCATTATTATATTCTCTCACGAACAACAACAATTTCTGAAGCAAATAGGGTTTAAGATAAGTGACCATGTCAATCATGAAACCCGATCCGATAAGGGTAATCAACTCTGATTTGAGGGTATAAGCAAGTGCGAAAGCCATTCCAAGAGAACCCTTCCTGCTACTTTGTTCCCAATTCTGCATGAGCTGCTCACTTAATTCCAACGTTGAGAAGCTCTCTTCCATATTAGGGAGATCTCTCTCATTGATATCTCGTGTATAAGCCTTGTTAATCAGAGGATTCATCCACATGAGAAATAGATTTGAGAAAGTGTCAGCATTTCTTAGATCCTGATCAGCCTCCTTATTTCGAAATTTAGGAATCAACCATTCGAGAAGGAAAACGAAGACCGATATTACGACCGAGAATGACCTTAGCAGAAAGAGAACAAAAGCTGATTCATAATCCTTATCCAAGATTGAATTGGTTAATTTTAACGAAGTTGTTATAACTGCAACTAGCCAATACCATAGAAGAGATCCACTAGGAATAACGACTCGTCCGGTCTCGACAAAATGGACTGTCAATACCAAGATCAGAACAGCAGTAGATAGAAGATCACTGAAGAAATAAGGAGTATAACCTGCATCATAGTTGAACCAGACAAGACCTGTATGAATAAGTATTTGAAATCCTACCAATGACTATAATAATCAAATGTTAGTTCATCATCTTTTCCATCTACACCACCTAATCCACAGATCTGTATACATACCAATTTCGAATAGAAATCCCACTGTCGGCCACTACTATTATTTGGTTTGTTGTTTTTTGTAAGTCTCACTAGAGTGAAATATAACGCAATGAGTAGGAAAAGATCAGGAATAAAAGTGAAATACGTCTCCAACAAGCACCATGACAAGAATCCGTGTTCGTTTATCAAATTCCAATCTCCGCCGCTTCTACGACAAGCCAGACTGATAGGATCCGATTGCGACACAGGAGGGAGCGAGAATGGCGTCAGCAGCCGTAGCTGGCTGGGCATGCCAATGTCGTTGGATGCTCCGTAAAGCGCAAATGGGTTCTCCATTGTCGTCGAAATACCTTCGTATAAAGAATCGCCAAATCGTTAGTGGTCAGGACCAAAATAAAAAAGGAACATCTTCAGGACATCTAGGACCAACTTTATGTAATAATAACTTACATGCTCTTGAATCACCGATCTCCGCAAACTTCTGATCCCTGATAAGACTATTACAGCTGCTGTGTCATACATACGTTGAGATTTGATCCCGAAGCGCACGGCACCAAACGCGCCGCACGAAGATAAGGATTTGACCTGTAGCCAGCCATCTTGGGGGGATAGATCTCCTTGATTTTGCATGGTGGAGTCCGAATGTCTAAGTAAGGGCGACTAAATCTTTTTTTAGGCTCTCCCGTCGACCCCGAATCGAAATATTAAAATAAATATACAAACGATTGGCCGCGATTAGGCGACAGCATGCGCAGTTTAAGAAATGTTCATCCACAACCAGCAGAATAGCGAGGAATAACTTTCACTGTCGGTTAGATGCCGAAGGAAGCCAGTTAGTCATCAGTCACTGACAGTCAGTCTGTGTAAACATTTGTTGCCAGAATTGTTTTGATGGTATTCTTGTTAAATCAATACAATATGAAATGCCCAAGAGAGATTGGACAGCAACGATTGGAATAGCATTGCAGCTGAAAAATTAATGCCGTTAGTCATGCATTACGGAAGTGCAACTGCGGTTTCCAAAAAGAGCTAATGTCTCACTGGGAAAGCTTACGGCACTATTCTATCCTTCGCGATCGCCAGCATGTAGGGTAGATGGATCTGCCTATCATTAGAATTATCATGAGTTCCGAGTTCCATGAGATCGAAACTGATAGCGAAATTCTATCCCTCGTCTGCCATATATGCAGAGGATCAACGATCAACGAGTCAGTGCAGTGCTCAGCCATCGGAGGCATGGACAACGGACATGAGGCAGAAATCCAAATGAGATGACTGGAATCGTTGGGAAAGTCTTTTGATGTATATGAACTGCCGTGCTCTGTCGATATGTGTGATTAATACTGCAAAAAACAGGCTCTTTACGCTTTGAGGTTGGACAGATCATAGAATCTGAAGAGGGCCAATTTCAAGATAAACAAACTTGTGCTAGCGATACAAACTTGCTTTAGCGATGCTCCCATTATCAGAAGACGGCCATTTCAAGAAATGCTGCCATGATAGAGTGATATATCGGTAGGCGGTATTGTTCACTTTATTTGAACAGTCGATGATGACATCCATAGAGTTGTATTCTGAGAATGAGGTATCTCTTGGAATCCAACATGATTATGGGAATCAATATTGTTAATGTATTTGTTTTTCTATTCTTCGAGCCGGATTCCGACTATTTATTCTTAAAGGTACATAACGGATTACGAAACGATGAGAGGTGTCGACGATGGAATGACATTATGTTCTTAAACTTCCAGTATTATCATTGGGGGTGCATCTCGTGTTCGCCGATACGAGCTGAGATTGAAGTTGCAGTAGGAGAGGAAAGGAAATTTGCGGACAGTTAGCTCAAGTAATGGGTTGGGAATTGGACATTGAACATCAGAGCTTAAATAGTGGGCATATAATTTTTTTCGTCATTGTACCTAGCGAAAGCCGATAGGTACAGACAGAGCTATAATGGTTGACTAATCCTACAGCTAGCAGAATTTGTCAAACGGGGTTAGAAACTAAAATAACAATACCGTAAATATCCAACAGTAACATGTTAAAAATAACGTTTTCTCCATTATGTTACCGTGTCAATTTTGATCCATCCCGTGTCTCTCGAATTGAATCAATTGATATGTGAGGGAGAAGGAGTTTCAGTATTTGAGAAGAAATCCACTCAGCTACACTTTTAATCATCACTTACAGTAACCATTACCGTATGTTCAAAGTCTGGCTGTTTCAATCTGGGTACCTAACGCCTATAGCCCTGCGGCTCACCACGCCGATCACCGTTGAAAATTAAGTTGACGATCGCCGTTGAAAACTACATTCTCGATTTAAAGTTACGAGACAAAGTTATCGTATATGACCAAGCTCCCCTGGCGGCCTAGGGGCTGTCACGTTAACGGTTAAGCTTTTTACAAATGGGGTTTACTGCATATGTAAAGAAATAACGCATTGATTGATTTCTGCCCTGTTGCACTTTAAATGATGTCATGGAAATATATCGTTGAATGCACACAGAAATCCAATATCATGGTGTGTCTTGCGTATGTACCAATTTAATGTGGACACCTTGTGATCTCATAGACTCTTTATGAGTGCCCTGTTCCACAAGCTTGACCCTGTTTCATAACAATATACTATCTGCCTTCTTAACATAATTTGACAGATTGTCCCTTATCATAATTGCAGCCTGGTATTTCTGAGACCATATCCTATGGTGAATTCGTGTTGTTAGCTATAGTAAACGATTTGCTTGCTTCCACGGCAGTCGCAGCAGGTAGTACAGGAAGTACGAGTTCGAACTGTCGCTTCAGTTTTCGTTTCGATACAGGAAATATTTTCATCAAGCAGGAGGATCTTCTTTTGAAATGATTGCCATAGAAACGCCCACCTTTTGATGTTATCCCCCAGATAAAACGCTTCCAGGTCGTATGCTCAAACCGTTTAGGGATATTGGTAATAACCCCTTCTATATTATCACAAAGGTTTACTCACAGATGCGAAGAAGAAGTCTGCGCCACGTTCGATTCGTATTCCTGTTTTATTAATCCGTATGAGGGTGTTTGGATGTTAATTGTTCCCTGATTTGGTAAATATAAACTCGGATATAAGGCGTAGATACATTACATATTATGATCAGATTATCTAGATCGAGTTACATAATGGTCCCCCCACGTGCAGCCCACTTAGTTTCCTCTGTTAGACTTACGAAGAAGAACCTATACGAGATTCTATCAGGGGCTTAAGACCGTCCTGCAGGGTCCAGCCGCACAATTTTCGAGAGCTAAGGCGGGGTACTCACCAGGGTTTCCCAAATACGAGATTTTCCTGCAGGTGAATTACAAAATAGGATATAGATGTGACGATCTATAGACGCGATAGGCTTTGGGTTTCAGCTTCAACTTATCAGATTCGACTGGGCATGGTTAGGACTGTCCTTCGAGACTCCACAAAGCTTAGCTGCGCCATCTTCATGTCTGGATTCCAGGGTAGTGTTTCTCGTATCCATTTAGTACATTATTCAAACGACGACTAGATCCTTGACGGAGATATTTGATCCCGTCAACTGGAAAGCCCAGCGGTTGAGCAATATAACCTGAGGAGATATGATAATAACTATATAAGCTTGAGATGGTCCAGTTTGTATTCCAGTTTATATTTCACTCTAATTCTGTCCAAAAAACTTTCGTACCACTCGCTATAAGAGAGACTCACTAAAAATGAAATTTTTAAAACAAGCTTCAGCTGTTGCTTTTATTGCCGGAGCATTGGCTCAGGCCCCACTTCAAGTAACTATCCTTACACCCGGCTCTGGTGCTCAAGTAGGTGTTGCTGGTCAATCATGGATGGTCGACCTCGTTGTAGAATTCAATCCTGATGCTGTTGCCTCAAGTACTTCTTCAGCAGCAGCTGCTGCTGCTACAACCTCCTCCTCCTCCTCCTCAAGTTCTTCCAATAGTGGATCAAGTGGTGGTGGTGGTGCCGGTGGTTACAAAAAAAGATCCACACCCGATGCAGTTGTCGACCCTCTCAGTACTGAGAATGGATACATTCCATTCTTGAACTCTCCTGGATTGAAGACATTTGCTCCTGGACCCAATCCTTTTGCACCTGGGTTGGTGGTTCTCAGTAATACCAGTTCAAACCCAAGTCAGAATCTTGCAGGTGTGTTCCAATTTAATTCAATCACAAACTCAACTTCTTCTGGTGAAATTACCGAAGCCTACTACCAATGGTTTGTTAGTGCCAGTTCATTTGGATCCAATGTTAACAGTCAATTGCAAGTTTTCTTTGTAAACGGAACCGCTCCTGCCACCATTTCTGGAAGTCCAAGCAGCACACCTGGACTTATTTCCAACATTGCCACCGCCGATTTCTTTATCTTTGGCGACCAGCCTTCAAATAGCACCACGAACTCTTCGTCAACACCCTTGGAAATTACCATGTTCACTCCTCGAAATGGTGAAATTGTCGGTGAAAATGGATTGGGATGGGAAATCGATTTGGCTATTCAAGAACCTGATTTGACTGCCAACAGATTCGCTCCTGTTAATGGATATACTGCCATGTACTACGATAACACCACAGATAAGTCCTTTGGAGCAGGAACTAGCCCTGCCTTCCCCGGTCTTGTTGTTACCTGCAATGTGACTAGCAACGGAGGAGCAAACTCCACTCTCCAGGGTCCACAGACGAACTTAGCTGGTCTATTCCAATTGAATGCTGTCACTGGAATCACCAACTCTACTATCAGCGAAATCTGGTCTACCTGGTTTGTTGGCGGAGCTTTTGCTGGTATCAATGTCCCAGCTGAAGTCAGTGTGTTCTTTGTCGCAGGTTCTGCCCCAGCTACGATTCCTACCGATTTGTCCGGACTGAACATTATTTCAAATATCGTCAACGCTACATTTACTATTGCTGGTAACAAGACCGGTACCATTAGCAACTCTGCTTCACCAAGTGCTTCCGAAAGTGCATCTACCAATGGTGCTGCTGGTCTTGCTACTTGGTATGGTATTGTTCCCGCCACCATCACAGCTGCCATGGCTCTCTTTTTCTTTTAGATCTAAATCATAATTTTTGAGCTTCTCTTTTGCCGTTTTTAGTTAATATAGTAATTTTAGTTTAAATGACGAACTTTTTTCTCTCGACCGCACCAGTGGCTGGAAGCATAGATCTATAAATCTACATCGGGTAGCGTGGAGATGTAAGTAGGGCTCCTGTCTCAGGACTTAGTCATACAGATCCGAATATCGATTGTTGTGCCGAGCCTACCCGTTCGCATCTAGAATACCAACAAATAGCAGTTAAAGTATGTTGGTTTTGCACAACCTAATTTTTAGAGTTCTCAATCTTTAATATTGATTAGTGTCAATCTAACGAAATTCTGTCACCCAAGGGACAGTATCTAAACTCGGCGATGTAATCTAATTCATTTATGATCGTATTAATAGCATCTGTTAATCAATTATTTTGTTATCAGTCAATCAGACCATTAATCTTAACAAATGAAGTTGCTCCCTACCGAGTTCCGTGGCTGCGAGAAGTACCATACGGAGGTCTCGAATGCGCTAACGTTTAGCCGTTATTAATATGTGCATTACATTAAGCGGTCGGATTTGTACTCATTACGAAACTAAAGTTCGAATCCTTCCTTCTCCAATTCGGAATATCTACCTGTACAGTTTTCTTCTAACGATTTATCATAAACTCAAGTCCTATTCTCGTCAAGGTGGCTAGACCTTTTTCGGTTTCGTACAATACAACCAATATCGAAATATTTAAGTTGAGGGTTAACCATGGCTTCGGAGATTATCCTCTTACATGGCACTGTGATTAGGGTTAGGCACAATACTACATTATACGTGTGTAGCTAAGGACTGGGAAAGGCAATATCATAAAGGGCTGTTTTTGATATATGAGAACAAAAGAGTTAGAGTAGGACAAATAGTATCAAGACAACGATGGGAAATCGCAGATTGCCTCGGTGACTGGGACACTGTACCTCTGCAAGTCCACCCAGCTTCTCTATATCTTGAGGGATATCATGGGGAATCATGAGCAAGGGACTTGGGATGCAGATGGTAATATAATGACCTTTTGAACCACGCTACTTGCATAAGGAGATTATGTTTATAAAGTTCGTTTACAACTATGTAACGTTGACTGGCACCGTAATTTATATTGTGGGGCTCACAGAATATAGTAAAGCATATAACTTAGCTATTAGCTTTTTGCAATATATACATTCTATATTAGAAGAATCATCAAATTATGAAATAAAATAGATTTGTGGCCCATTATGCTTTCGAATTATGCCTGTAAAGGACTATTTGACTTCGTAGCGGAATGAACTAAACGAGAGGAAAACGAGCTTCACTATTACGAAGGAAATACCGCACCTTAACTAAAGTACCCGTATCTCCTGAGCCCCCATCTGCGGCAATGAGATATTAATTTACCGCGGTATGTGTTCAATTCAGGTTCCTAGATATAACTATTAACTAAAATTCTGTAAACAAGATTAAGGATCCTGAGAGAAGTTAGAGGAAGGGTCTTAATAGCGCCGGACGTAAGGAGTATCGATGACATCTTGACAGGCACAAGTGATTGATTGATACGATACATAGCATAACATAATCAACATAATATACGATATTTTCTGGGTTTTGATAACAGTACGATGACAGGGTTTTTTGACATGCATATCAAATAAACTGTAGGTTTTGATATATCAATATAAAGAGCTGTTTTTGATCCATCGTAACTTAACTGGCTGTGAATACATAAAGGGTTATTTCTGACCTAATTATGTAAGTCAGAAACCGGAAAAGCCATCTGGTGGCTGAGGGAGGAGGTTTTCAAGTGATGACTACCTATCGTGGGGTCCACTTTGTATCTCCGTCGACCGGGGTCAGCCTCAGACTCCTTGACTCCTTGCTCCCTACATTTGAAAGCGGCTCGCATTCCGTCCTTTTTCTTGTGTAGCGAGAGCTAGGAGTCTACCTCTAGACGCGGAGATGTAATATTCATTAGCGAAGCGAGAGGGTTTGTGCCTACGCTACAGGCAGACAAGAGCGGAATCGAAGCCAGACCTAGAATGTCAGGGGGCCAGGCCCCCCAGCCGCGCTAGGCCCCAGCCGCCGAGGCAGACACAGTTTGTTAACTCGTTGAATAATACCATACTGCGTATCAGGTCCCTCACCTCGTCAACGGCTGATGGCCACTGTACGGATGAGAAGTGCCGTGCGCACGTTTATAAGTGCACCGAACGTACAGTGTGGCACCACCACTACATTATGTAACATGAGAATCTACTGTAGCAACCAAGCCGTGTCAACCCTGATGGTTAACACTTGATGGATTGGCTTATTCGGGTATTGTTTTTCCCAGATCCGAGAAATTTGATAGTAAGTGTGGAGAAGTTCATGGCCCCTAACAATGAGAATTACCGTTTCAGGAAATTCATCGCCTACGGCAACAAAAGCCGTGCAAGGCACCAAAATGCACATCTCCGGTGTCAAGAAAAAGAAACTTGGTTGGGGACATCGAAGAGAAGAAAAACCTTTCTTAACATAGCATGTCTACTAGTATTAAGTTCATGAATCTAATTCGCCGCTAACTAGATTTTTAGTATTCGAACCAAAGGGAATCAAATAATTTAGAGAAAATTTATTGACAGAGGAGCGCGTGGTCAAGGGAAGAGCATCAGTTGCATATAAGATTTAATCCTATATGTGCTCGTCTAGATATGATAGATTATACATTGGCAGTATTTCGGCGTCCGTTCACCGAATAATGCCCCTGCTAATCTATCAGCCGAGTTTGACATACATCGATGAGCTGCATGATTTGTCTGGTTAATTGTTTGCGCTTGTTGTGATATTTTGATAGACCACCTCAGCGCCGCAGAATGCGCATCTGGCTAGCTGGCTAAGAGCTATTGGTTAGACTGTGAGACAAGAGGCACCAATTTTTTACCTTTTCCTATTAACGTTAAAACTCGACCATCTAATAAGAGAAAATAAGTCGATTCTTTCCACAAGCAGCTCAAATACCGTTGGAAGTTGCTATTTTGTTATGTATAATACGACTATCTATCCCTAAGACGGGTTAAAGGCTCCGAACAATCACCGGGTCGTTGCATACCCGTGCCCGCGCGCAAACGGTGAATTCTGGGTTGGAAACTGCCTTTCGGCCTGAAGAGGCCATTCTTCACCCGTCTTATTGTTTTGTCTTGACTTGGGCGCTGCTCCAGACACCGTAGTTCGGGATCCGTGATTCGAGACTGCCTGTGAGGAATTTCCACTGCGCCGAGTGCATCGGGGTCCACCCGCCGGAGGCATGGCAAGTGAGCATGTGGTAAAGTCGGATTTCTTTAGAGAGTGGCATCTCCACAATCATTCGTACAACTGAAAACATATCGTTTATTAGAACTTTACGTTACATATCTATCAACTTATCGTCTATGACCAGTTTGATGATGAACTGAAAGATCTTCCTTTTTCAATTCAAGCCGTTTCCGCTCCGCTTACCCCCATCGACCCCCTCGACTCACCCCCGCCCCCACATCCCCTTAACAACCGTTGGTTTTTAGTTATCCGCAGTCTCCGCCACAGTGTGTGCCACAAGAGCCACTCAGGAGAAGGACGCCGCCGTGCATGCAGGATTTTTGGTGATATTTTGGTGCGTATGTCCTGATTTGTCTTCTTATTGCCGTTAGGTTTGTGAGTGAGGCGGCAACACATACATGTTAATTGCTGTAAACTGCTTAACTCGCGCCTGACCGATATGCACGTAGTTACAAGGTGGACCAATCAGTTTCAAATTAAGTTAAACTCTATCATGAAAATGAGTGTATTGTTCAGTAGTTAGCGCACTGCTGGGTCACTCTGGCTCACCTAATTAAATTAACAAACTTTACTAATAAAGGAGCAAATAAAACAATGGGAAACATATCAACAGTGGTGGAAAGGCGAGAAAAAAAAAGAAACTTAACTCGTTAATAGGGTTAAAATAATGTTTCGGTTATTCGAAACAATCTAATCTTAGTTCGTGGTAACAACTATTTTAGACTAATTAATGTGAAGTTTATGTTATGACTATCTATCTTGCTAAACTACGTTGAAGTAGAGGGGAAACAATAATCTATTAAATGGTAAAAAGAGACGTAAAAAGCACAACCTTGACCTGCAAACTCACTTCCCCCTCGATTACTCAATTTATGAGTCAGTCATGTACGTATGCTTGTCGGGTTTAATTTATTAATACAGTAAGGAACAATCAGTCAGTAGTACATACATGTATTACGTACATGATTACTGTAACGGCAGTCACGTTTTATTACGAACAACGGCCGGCATATGTGCCCGTGATACCACAGTGAACCGCGGTTTAATGTTAACTTATAAATAACCATATTATTATACACTAATTAAATGGAATTCCCACCATAGCTTACAGAATAAACGAAAAGCAAAATGATGATACATCCAGATCGTATGTCTGGTTATAACCGAGTGAGTAATACAGAACATACGCGAACTTATGCGATCCGTTGAGCTTGTTCATCTTAGCTTTTCTTTGGCATCTCGATACTCCCAATGTTTATATCTCACTCTGCATTTTAACTGCTAATAATCCTGCATGAAGAAATATATATTTTCTTTTTAAAGAACCTTGGCACATCTACTAAAACAAATTTGGTTAAACCGCTTCCTCTATGTTCTCAACTACAGGGTAGGAGATACAGACTGTATAACAAAAGCTGTAAAAAGAAATCCAACGGCTCTTATATTCGAGATCTACTTTAATACTAGGCTCCTCCCACTAATATGGAAGAAGGTCAAGATCGACTTCAGTATTGAACTATTCAACTTCTGTACTGGTTCGTATATGTAAAGTTACATATAAATCAGTCTGACAGGGCAGAAGGCTATGCCGCAGAAGAGTAGTCAGACAGGCGGACGGAGAGACAGGAGCCGATAGCACATTTGTGAAGGAAGAAGATCTTTAAGTTATATTTAAAGAACTTACTGCCGTTAATTTTGTTGTCATCATCTACCATCAAGGTAATTTAAACGAAATTACGTATATAAACGAAACTAAAAAAGAGATAAAGAATTCAAAAATTCAACGAATAATTATTTGCCAAGAAAGCTATATTAGATAGCGTAAATCTCTTCTTTAACACGACGTCCTAACGACGTCCTGACGACGAACAAGGCGACGAAGAATAGGGAGACGAAAGTAAGGAGACGAAAAGTAAGGAGTCATAAATTGTATCGACAACGAGCAAGTTACGCACAATTAACGACTGGGATTTTATAAATATTAAAAAAAAATTAAAAAGTCGATACAAAGGGGCTAGACGACTACTGCTTAGGACCCCCAATTTTTATTTATTTTTGGATTACTCAAGACCAATCGTGAACATCAATAACTATCAGCGTCTATTAGATCTCTGTTCAGAAAATAATTAGGTCTAGTATTTTTTTTATTATTTTTTTTAGATCGTTTACTGGTAATTTTCCCATATGTCTTTTCTCGAGTATTCTCCAAGAATTCTACCATCTCCTGTGCCAACTACAACTGATAGTGATAATATTTTAGATTCTTCTTTTGACGACGAAGCTCCTCCACTCTGGATGGATGACGACGGTGAACATGCTGGTTCACCTGGACTACAATCGAGTTCTACTTGCACATCTGCTGCATCATCTCGTAATGCTACCCCTATTCTGAGACCTATTGGAGGCTCAACCTCAGGTATTCGCGAAGCAGATAGAGAAGAACAGAACAATATACCTTCTATCAGTTTAAATGAGTTGCGATTCAGTAATAATATTATTCCTATGGCCATAGCAGTATTAACGGAGGGGACAACAGACGCAGCGGCTTCGGCACGAGTCGCAGGGGAAACAGCAGAGACTTTACCAAATATGAATTCGAATTCTTCCACTTCTAATTTAACAGATATGCTAAGGGCAGCCACTATCAAAAAGATAAGTTCCAATAATAATAATAATTCAGCACCAATAGCTAATGATAATAATTATGATAATGATACAGCAATTACGTCATCTCCTAACAGTCGAAGAAGAAGATTAATAGATGATAATGGTGTTAATCTTGGCCGTGGATGCGGTGGTCGTGGAAATCGTGGTGGTCGCATAAGACGCAATAGACAAGCGGGAAGGTTATCCCCTCCTGAGTCAGAAATACATGATGGATTTAATGAATTAGTTGTAACTGAGTTTGGTGAAGAACATACTTTACTTAGAAATCTTGAAGGTTCATCACAAGAAGATGTCATAATAGGTTTTGGAAGACGGCGAAGACAACAAGTCGTTCCTGAACCATCGGATTCTCCGTCCAAATATGCATTTACCGGCTTTGAGACTCATGGAGGATCAAGTCAATCAACCATCACAGCTTCGTCTGCAACGACTGCAGCTACTACTGTTGGTATGGATACAGCGAACAGTAATGGTCGTCCAGGTGATGGGTTGTCTTCATTATTTCCTCCGATTCTTTCCTATCAGTTTTCTGATGGTGCCATTCCTCTTGTACCAGATTATTCAAGGCCCATGACTCCTCCAGAGTCCAATTCATTACTACCTGCTTTGGATTTACCGCGCTCTTCTGATGAATCATCACGGCGGTAACAAAATTAACGAACATGGCTTTTTCAAGCTATATACATAAAAGAAAGCTTTTGACGACGTTTACGAAATGATAATTTTATTTTGCTTCTTTTGCATGACTCTGTATCTTAATAATATTAATAATGACTGATTTAATAGACAACATTAAATGAACATTCGGTAGTATGTTATGGATCTTGTCTGCCTCTGGCAGCTATAGCATTCTCCCAAACCATATAGCCTGTTACGCTCGAAAATCCGTTTCAGATCCTCGGCATATTTCCGGGCTGACGGCTTGAGTAAGGGGCTAATTCCGAAGCAAGGCACTCGAAAAACAGTCTATTCGGATCTTTTGGCCGAAATCGAAACTGCCTCCATTAGTTAACTCTTGCAACAGGGGCGATGATGATGCTGATATAGATTTTCTTTACAACAAAGTTCCGGCCCTATCGTTCGTGAGGGCTACACTCGATACACCCTCCGTATGCCGGTGCGTCATCAACAACATCTAGAGCAGCAGGCTAATTCGGAGTAGCAATTGATCCGAGGTGTCTTTTAGTCCAGACTAAAGCATAATCGAAACGGAGTCAAGAGGTACCACCACGCCAGAGAAGATGATGGAATATTTGCAGCATAGCGAAAACAATAAGGTCTGGTACAGAGTTCCAGCCCAGGAGATATACAATGAATAACCATTGGCATAATAATCAAGGACGGCACCCAGACTGTAAGACTGTAGCCAGCCTGGGAGGTGAGCCTGCGGCAGCTAAACGAAGGCGTATAATGGTAGTTTTTGGTTGGTTTATACATATTTACAAAAACAATTCAAGTGAGCTGAGCCAATTACAGCTATCTATAAAATGTGGTCTGGCCATTTATGTTTCGTTTCATGTCTTTCTTGTGCGAAGTTGTAATCCATGCCATTGTTTAATATCATCAGCCAAAATATCATTGACAAGTCTATGTTGTTTGATCATCGACAGGCCATCAAATTTTTTGGATGCTATTGAAATAGCAAACATAGATCCACAGCCTCCTGATACATCTTTTACATCCAAATCCTCCGGTTCCAAGTTGTCAACCAACTTTTTGAATATACCTTTCTCGTAGTTGTCAAGATGGGCCGGTGGTTGAAGGCTATAATATCTAAGAGAAGTAGAAAGAGAGAATATTGACGTCGTCGTGGTTCCTCTCCTCGTATTTGTAAAGAATGTTCTTATCATAGCTTCAGAATTTTATTAAGAAAGATGCAGATAAGGATTACTAGGCATGAAATGATTTTATATTACACCGACAATTCTTTGCCTTTTCTAATAATATTTTTGGTTGACGATTGATTGCTTTGAAATGGATCTTGATTGATTGATTTGAAATGGGTCGTTCATCTTAGGCTCTATCATCGGACTTTGCAGCGGCTACTTCACTGAAGAAAATTCCCCTTACCCTGGAAATGGTTTTGGTCAGAAAGTGTCCGAAAATCTGCGGCAAAATCTGCACCGCCAACAATTTCATCCTGCCGCGTGAACAGCCCGCAGCAAACAGACCGACTAGAGTCAATATTCCTCATGCAGGGACCTATCTAAAATGTAATATTAAGATCGGATCTATCAATATGCAAGAGCTAACTGCAATTTAAGTTGATTTATTCTATAACTATATTTCTATTCTATTTCTATAAAATTCTATTTCTATCCTTTGTATCTCGATACCGCCGTTCCTTAATTTATTTCTTTACAGCAAAAGGATAGTCTGTGTAACCCTTAAGCTCAGTGGAGTAGAAAGTCTCCCTATCATAAGGATTCAACTCAATCTTCTTCTCCAATCTATCAACCAAATCGGGAGTAGAAATGAAATATCTACCGAAAGCAACCAAGCTCCTAGGATCTTCGGAGGTCAGCTGTTCAGCAACATCTTTCAAGCCACCAGCTCTAATTAAAAGACCTTGCCAAATGTTACGGATAAATTCATTGCTGCCAGTATAGTCAGCAATGTCAGTTGATCCAGAAACTCTTGGTTCAACGATATGAAGATAAGCCAATCTTTTGCCTTGTAAAGCACGCTTCTCAAGTTCAGCAACAAGGTAAGACCATTGAGGAATAGCGCTTACTCCAGGTTCCACCTCGCCATAGGTATTCCAAGGTGACAATCTAATAGCAACTTTGTCAGCACCAACAGCTTCAATGAGAGCATCAATAACTTCTAAAGCGAATCTTGCCCTATTTTCAATAGAACCACCATACTCATCAGTACGATTATTGGTATTTTCGTGAAGAAATTGATCAGGTAAATAACCATTGGCACTATGCACTTCTACACCATCGGCTCCAGCTGCAAGACTATTTTTAGCAGCTTGAACATATGATTGAACATATTCTTTAATTTCATCCTTTGTCAATGGACGGGGAGTTTCACCTCCTTCAATGGCAATATCAGAGGCACCAACGTAATCAAATGGACCTTCCTCCTTAAGAGCAGCAGGCCAAGCTTGTCTACCAAGAGCCCACAACTGAAGATAAACAGAAGATTGATTAGAATGAATCTTATCAAAAACTTTCTTCCAAGCGTCAATCTGTTCTTGAGAGTAGATACCAGGAATGTCACCCATACCAGCAGCTTTTGCAGAGATATAAGTTGCTTCGGTGATAATCAAGGTACCGGGTCTACTAGAACGTTGACCATAATATTCGACAACATGCTCATTAGGGATATGGTTTGGTGATCTGTATCTAGTCAAAGGGGCCATAACAACACGATGTTGAAGGGAAGTCTTTCCAACCTTAATAGGAGAGAATAAAGCAGGAGTTGTTGAATCGACAGTCATTGTTTCAGAACTAAGAATCAGTAAATTGGTTGAAATCAGAAGATTGAATGCTGTTAATGCGTAATATAAGATGAGATAAACTGGTACTCAATTGATGATGAGGAATGAAAAAAATATGAACCAATCGAACTGGAACCTGTCTCTTTTATATGCGAAAATCTTCAGAAGTTATCAAACCATCGGAATCAAGTTTAATAGTCTTGGCTGTCTGGTATAAGTTTAGCTTCTCAGCCTTATAACTCCACGGAGCTGCATTAGGAACTGCATGTAACGTTAATTTCTACGCTAAAGTTAACTTATCTTCAACGGCGGTCATACATATGTATGCATGCAAGGAGGACTAATTAATCAGATTTAATCCTACTGTTTTAGGTCAAGGGGATAAGATCTTTTTACTAATCAAATGAGCGGGTTTATGAACCTTGTTTCTATCAGTTATATCGGTACAGAATCCCAATTCGGGTTTAACAACTAGTATGTCTATTATCAGTACACACTCCAATTAGGGTACTTTTTTATCTTATCTCTTTTGATTGCCTATTAGGTTCAACTTAGGGTCAGTTGAGGAAGATATTCAACCAAACCAAAGCCCAGCTCAGAAAATATAAGAACATGATATTAAACAATAACTTTAGCACTATAAGGTGGATTCATTGATGAATCAGTGACACCATCCGGTAATTGAACTTCATCTTCTCCTTCAACTATAATCCATTGAGATGAAGCAAACATATTTCATAATCAACAAACAGCTCCGCGGAAGTTGTTTGTTCATATCACGTGATTGTACTAAAGTTTTAATTAATCCGCTTTAGTGACGCTAGATCTTGGCGATCGCAGTTTACGGAGTTAAGAAGGTTAACTGCAGGAAACAAAAATTTCGGTTAGAGTACAAGCAAGTCGATCCTAAAGACTGTCAATTGACAGGCCATCCCAGCGTGCGGATCAATGGCCGTTGAGCGAATCCTCGACGTTTTTGTCAATGTTGGATTGGTAACAGCGGAAAACATCAGCACATGGGTACAAACAGAACATAAGGCCATCGGCGATAATAGTGACCGGTGAAATAATAAACCGGAGCTAAGTACTTCACGCTAAGGAAATATCAGGCAGTCGGTCATAAAGTTGCCGACTGCCGTGGCCGACCCTTAGGTGTCCCACTTTCGGCTGTTATGACAAATTTCGCCGCTGTCATCTCAAACGGCATATGACGATAGCTATCACCAAATAAAATAGACAATAAACCTTTGGCAATACTTATTCATTCTGATTTTGGAAACCTTGTAGCAGTTATGAGTTTTGAAGGATGATTAATTTGTCAGCACGATTTATAAAATATGTAATGCCGCCGTTTTATGTTGAAAAAGGAGATATTCTGTAACTCGCTTACTCCGACACAGTACAGTAATTATTAATTCATGCATGGTCAAAATTCATCATATTTCTTCCAACCGCGGTCATATTCAATCATGCCCTTTTGGTGTCCTGAGGCACTGAACAGTTCAATCTCTCGCCGTACTCAATCAATCTCCCTAAACAACTTCTAATATTGAAGCGTTTTTCCATTTAGCCTGAACGATATCACCATTCACTGCTGGTCCCGCTGGTTATGATATACATGGTGGAGTTAGGTCTCAGTCATCCACTGCGTCTGGAGGGCCACTTGCTGCTCCCGCGGCGCGGTCGACGAAGAAGCGTCATCCTAAAACACACAAGGTTCGAGACTACTTTCAATTAAAGGAAATATAACCGAAGGTTCGACCGTTCGAGGACTAATATTGTACGGCGCGTGTGGGCTCACTGGCGTCCCAGCTGAGCGCATGAGATATCGAGACCGCCCATGGCCAACGAGTCGAAGCAAATATACAGAACGTAGGATATTCGGGGATAAGGGGTCGGCCCTTGCCCATATCTAATCTGTTAGTTCCATAAAAGTGGTGCAGATTAGGTAATTTATCCATGCAATTTGTATACGAAGAGGTAGAGAAGTTATATACGATATTAAAAAAAAGCAGTCATTAATTATATGAGTTAAGTATTAAATTGCCATTAATCGAGCCTATAACTGTTTAAGCTGATGCGATTATCCATCCGATCCCCTCTCCTATGTTTTCTTTTCCGTTTCCCTTCATTTCTCTATCAGTGTCAAATTACCCCTGAACTTCCAGCCTTATTCAGTCCTATAATTCGGTCTTTTGTTTCTTATATTGAGTTACGAAGTTTGTGGTAGGAAGCAAATCTTAAATAGAAATCGCGAGCAAGATTCTGAATGTATCCTCCTTAAAGTTCAAATCTCTTTTCAGATCAGAGTCAATCGTTTCTATTATGACTGAAAAATGCCTGTTCATATTTCTGATCTTCTAACTGTTTCATGAAATAAAGAGGAATTGATTATAATTACTATTTCACCTAAATACATATTCCTTATGCAGGGATTCAAGCCTGGGAAATGCGGACTTTCCGGACGTTCATACTTATTGTAGATCGGAGTTGAAGTTACAAAGTTTAATAAGGTCCTTCCTGATCCCGTCGGAAACAAATTCGGCATGTGTTGAGAAATTCGAGTACATACGTGAGCAGGAGATCTAAATTCCCTCCCAAGCTCGAGCTTAAATGTTGGTATACAGCGTTAGCAGCATTACTTGGGAGCTTGGATCAATATCAATGTTTCTTTTCCCACAAGTTAAAGAAAGCAAGCAATGTTGAGCGATTCATAAGCACTGGAACCAGAATGAACCGTCGAACCAATAAAGTAACTACCAGAGGTAGGCGGGGTTTCGAATCAGGTTGAGAGTTTTCTTATTTGTTTATTTCTACACCCATATCGAGTAATTGTACTATTCTATTATGCATCCTATTACTACTTTCAGAATCCAGCACTGGGATAATCAGTATAACCTTTTACAGACTCTTCCAAAGTCTTAGCTTCAGGGGCATAGAAAGTAGCTCTATTGTATTCAACCAAATCAATCTTATTCTCCAGTCTATCCACGAGATCAGGATTTGAAATAAAATATCGTCCAACAGCAACAACTAATTTAGGATCCTCTTCCGCATATTTCTCTGCTTCTTTAACCAAACCACCAGCTCTAACAAGAATACCATCCCAGATATTGCGAGCAAATTCGTTACTTCCAGTCCATTCATCTTGATCAATTTGACCAATTACTCTTGGCTCTACAATATGAATAAATGCCAGTCGGTTTCCTTGACGACCTCGCTTTTCAAGTTCAGTAATCAAATAGGACCATTGAGGAATAGGGCTAATACCAAAATCACTAACTCCGTATTTATTCCAGGGTGATAATCTAATACCTACTCTATCAGCACCAATGGCCTCAACAAGAGCATCAATAATTTCCAAAGTGAATCTAGCTCTATTTTCAATAGAACCACCATACTCATCAGTTCTATTGTTAACATTCTCATGAAGAAATTGATCAGGTAAATATCCATTAGCACTATGCAATTCGACGCCATCAGCGCCTGCTTCTATACTATTCTTTGCAGCTTGGACATATAATTGAACATATTCTTTGATTTCTTCTTTAGTTAAAGGTCTAGGGGTTGGTGCATCTTCTTTTTGTTGTACATTTCCTGATGATACAAAGTAGTCGGTGATACCATCTTTTGCCAAATCTTCCAGGTAAGCTCTATGACCCAGCGCCCACAACTGAATATAAATATATGATTTCTTATCATGAATACCATCAATAATCTTTTTCCAACCATTAATCTGATCTTTTGACCAAATACCAGGAGCATCACTCAAACCGCCAGCTTTTTCAGCGATGAAAGTTGCCTCGGAAACAATAAGAGTGCCGGGTCTGGAAGCTCTCTGTTCATAATACTTCACTTGTAAATCAGTTGGAATATGTTTAGGAGATCTTCTTCGAGTTAGTGGGGCCATAGCCACTCGATGTTTGAGTGGAGATCCACCGACTTGGATAGGCGTGAATAAAGCTGGTGTTGATACTGTCATTATTCAAAGTTGAAGATATCAAATGTAAAAAAAAAAATTTATTACCGATGCTATTTTAAAAAGATGAATGCAGTATAATTTTCAATCTAATCGATCTATACCGACCGGGTCTAGCTGCATATTTATATTCTTGACATTATCTGTTTGTTATCTTGGGTTATCAGCCCCGGTCTGAAAAAGTATAAGGACATTGCGCGACTCGAAGAGGTGATTAGTAATATCTCAATTAAGCAGGTTGCGCAGGACGGAGTGGCTCGCATTCTCTCTATATGGTTGATAAATTCTTTATTCCAAATCCAACAATAAATGTTAGTCCGCGGAGTTAGACAAATGATCATGAGATTTTATTAATATCCCGAGGTTAGAGATAATATGATGATGCAGTGTGAGGTAGAGTCTTAAACCGCGGGGTTTGAAGGTGTTCAATATATAGATGGCTAGATTGCTGTTATCAGTTCTAGCTTTTAAGACTATTGTAATAATAATCTATGTACCTAGCAATAATAGCTTCAATTTTTCATTTTTCTTAACAATTGGCGATAGTTCCATATTAGAAATTTAGATCCGCTTTAAAAGTCTTAGATAATTTGTTAAAAACCCACTCAAAAATGAATTGGATCGAACCGGAGATGTAGAGTGCGGACAAGCATGATTGATTGTTAGCGTTTAGCTGAGCGCTAGAAACGGTTGATGCAGCTATAATATCGGAATTAATTAATTAATATGCCCGGCATATCACCTGATTGGCTGGTTTATGACACGCAACGGATTTCCCTTCTTCTGATTCCTTTCTCCGGATATCATATTGTGATAAAGGTGTTAAATTGAACCGTTTAAAAACTTATATCTATTAAGTTGGTGTTATAGTAAATCTTAGTTAATATAAACAGAGGTCGGCTCTATTTAACCTATGCAATTCATATAAGTTGTCTACCACAGGGGTAGTAAATGTAATTTAACCTCAGTGACAGACGTCCTATCGATGGCTGTCAGCCTATGCCAGCCGTGCGGCATAATGCCCACATAATCTTCTCCAGTAGTGATAAACAGGGACGCGATCGTATATAACACTTCTATCAGACCAATTCCCCATAAGAAATACGATATATGCCGCATCTGGCTCAATAGTTTAAGTGATATTCTTAATAGCAGGAAGTAGATCAGGCCCGCGGACACCCCGCGGACATCGGGCCTCCGTATGCCCCATACCTGTCTTTAGTCATTTTAATCAATATTATAATTCTCGAGGGTAGCTAGAGAGCCGGCGGCATATGAGATACGAGAGTCGGCTGGTAAGGATATTACAAAGCTAGAGCTCTGTTCTTGCTTACCTGCTCCACTCATTACAAAGTGCAATTCTTAGTAGGGAACGGTAAAGATAGATCGGAGTTGAATACCTCAAAGTTCCTAGGTTGGGTATCCATGGAATCCTGTACTTTATTCTGCTCGAAATTAAGAGCATGCAAGGAGATGGAATGAAAAAATCGAAGTTAGTATTGAAGATAATGATTCAGAGACATTTAGCCTCTAGGGAAGTTCTGCGGCAGAGCCCCAGCCGCCGAAAGCACACAGAGTTCATATGATAATCAGGAAGAGGCGAATCTGTAGTTGACATGGATCGAAATAATAATTTACTGCCCAGATTTTCTTTGATAACAGAGTATTTCATAGTTTGTCCCTCTAAGTAGCGACGCCGCACTAAACTTTAAACCAAATTAAGAAATGATCTTCAACCTTATGTTTGAACCTGCGCTGAAGGCTAGGCGCATCCCCAGACCAGGGCTCGCTTCGCTTGAGCGGCGGATTTTAACTTATTCTTCTTCTTCATTTTACGGTTATGCTGTTCGTACTTTATATAGTTAAGATCTATTCATCTGAGAGATAAGAAAGCTTGTTTATATGTCAAGAAAGAAAGAAATAGAATATAAATTTCTAAAGGTTTATTAACTATTGGACTCTCTGGTGTGTGTTATTGTCAGCGTGTAACTGAGAACGCTTCCACAGTTAGTACAGCCTCTGGTCTTTACAATTTTCTAGGTTTCCCAATTCCATTCTGGAGAGCTTGAACCTTTATGACTATCTACTCAGAAATCGATTTCTCTTTTTCTATTGTTTTCAATTGGTTCGTTTCAGTACTTCAATAGGCACCGTTCGATTCTTAGTTCACTCGTTCTCACCTATTATCAACTAGGTTTGTCTTGATTGATTTTCATCTCCATCTTGTCTTGCTGATTTGAAAATATTCAGTTCACTGTCAATAGCAAGTAATTAATTCGCAGATATGACTGAAACTAGAGATTTTGCTGCTGAATCTGTATCATTACCAAGAATGGTGGTCACAGTTTCCTCTTTAGCCCTTCTGCCCATTTGCGCATTACTCACACTCGTTATAAAGAATCATATGGCCAATGGCATCTTAATGGATATCTTGCTCTTATTACTTGTCTTAGTCGGTCTGGCGGTACCTGAATCGATAGAACCAAGACAACCTGGCTTTGTTCTGTCTCTACTATTTGTTATGGCTATTTTCAATGATTTTATTTTTGGAATAGATCCAGGAGTGGATCGGGCTGATATCATTTTCGCAGTGAATCTTCATATTGCCCTCGTTTGTTTTCTAATCAGAGCCATAATTTATGCTTATCGTCGAGCGAGACATAGTGCCAATACTGAAGCTACTATTCCAACTCCATCCCAGATAGAGGCCCAAATATTCCCCCTACAGAATATGAACAATAATAATGACTCGCAATCTGGTCCTTCACGAAGTAATGACACTCATTATAGCGGTTCCAACCATGTTAGTAAAGCAGTAACCAAGAACAAAATCCATACTGGAGATCGATGCTCTATTAGTACACTTCCATCTTATGAAGCAGCATCGGCAAATAGAAATCATTGAAATGAATTATTATCAAAACTGATTTAATTTCTGAGAGAGGTTTAGTGATTCTTGTGTTTAGCTGGACAGAGAAATGACAGAATGAAGGAAGAGATTATTATGAATTGAAAAGTACTACGCAAATCTTTTTTTTCCTTTTTTATAGCTACTTTTTCCGTAGATTAAGATTGAATTCTTTATGGAGTTTCACCCCTCTCTAACTTCTAACTTCACGAATGCTACATATATAAACAATAATGGAAAGATGAGTTATCGCATGACCACTTAGCCGACGGCTTGTGATAGCTCGGATCCTCTGCTCCGGGCCCCCTAGCTCTTGCTACAACCGAGTGATCTATTGCTTCCATTTTATGTCTGGGACTATGTCCCACATTTCAGAGGAGTCTTATCACGCCGAGATCTCAAATCTTTATCGGTTAGTCAAAAGGGCCGTCAGCAGCAAAACAAGAATAAGACTGTCCCAGAAGAACGAAGATGTCGGCCGTTTGCGGCGTCTGACTTATGAGGGCAATTAGAATGAATTTACGGAAATCCCTTTAAGTAAAGGCTATTATTCGTTTATACCCATTTACAAAAATATGTTACAACAAAGAAAACGACACAAAAAATTGCTTTCTACCAGATCTTGAATTTTTTTAAAAGAAGATATTAATTGGTTATTATTCTTTTGTTGTTTAGTCTTCTCTAAGAAGAGCTTCCCTCTTTTCACTAACACGTTGCTGTCTTCTTTCTCTGGCAGCACGGTTACGAAGACGACGAGCTTCAGCTTCATCCTTAATAGCACGCTCACGAGCAGCTTGGGCCTTGGCCTTGATGACATGCTCAATAACTTGACGCTTATGCTTGAATGTGTTACCCTTGGCGAGCTTATAAAGTTCATGATAAAGATGCTTATCAATCTTTCCAGAATCTCTGTATTTAACAAGCAAACGACGCAAGACACGAAGACGTCTCATCCAGAGAACTTGAGCGGGCATACGAGCATCAGCAGTACCCTTTCTCTTACCGAAACCAGTATGTCTACCGGCACGTTTAGCTTCATGAAGAGCTCTAGTACGGGATCTAGAGTGACCAGTAGCAGGTTTATGGATAATCAAACCATTAGAAACCAATTTACGGACGGCTTGACGAGAATTAGCATTACTAATTTCAGTTGTTTCATTAGGATCAAGCCAGATCTTTCTCTTACCAACGCCTAAAACGGCGGAGGCGAGTCTCTTTTGAAGTCGGAGGTTTGCCCTATTAAGTTAGTATATAAATCATTATTTGAGTTGGGACTTGGTAGATATCAAATAACAGGGAAATGACAAGAGAAATGAAATCAAATCTAAAAGCCTTTATACTGTTCGAGTAGACCCCACCACACTGATGTCGTTTCCTACTTAAATTCATATCAAAAATATCTATCGTCGTATCTGTGTTGAACTTCATAATTATCATCTTCTTCAAGGTTTCACAACTTCATCACATCTCTCTCTATATAGTAAACTTTTCAAATTGAACTTCTTTCTTTCTATTACGATATCGTAAACCAATAACCCATCACGACTCATATACAATCAAACATCATAATCAATAAACCATTAAAACCATGTCTACCACAATATAAAGATCAATATAACATCACTACCATATCATGACCAGTATACATCACTGCTATACCATCACCATCATCATTAAACACTTACATCTCTTTATCTTTTATCCAATATCCGTTGTTGATGAACTGAAAAGAGAATGTCGTTATCTCTCGTTCAATTTGTTGGTGGGTGAATGGCTTCTTGCTTAGTTTTAGAGACAACAACTTTTGAGTGACTTCTCTGTGCGCGTATATTTGGGAGTTTAATTGTTGTGACTGTGTTTTATTCCTTAAACAGGAAAGAAACTATGTGAGTCGGAATGACTCAAGTAGTATGATAAAATGTTACTTTTAAAAGGATATACTACTAAGCGCCCTAGTACGTTAACTTCCTATTGTCACCGGAATTCACCTCAGTAGAAAGAAGACTTCTTATCACCAAACCATTAATTAATATCATGATTCATTAATTTACTATAATAAACATTGATGTCTAATTCGTATATGGTACATAGCATTGAGATAGGTCGAGTATTCGGGACTTTACTGTAATGTGAACATAATAAAGCTATCTGTTGTACGGGGTTTAGGTCAGAGCCCCAGCCCCAGCTCCCACCAACATACATAGTTCCCAGCAACAAATATGGATATACATGTACATGTACATCTTCGAAATGATTGTGCAGGATCTGTATGTAACTTATACGTAATAGCTAGCTCACCTTTTAAGATAAATCTAACCGAGACTGCGTTGGTGTAAGAAGTTAAACAGACCAGCAGTCAGTCAGTTCCTAGTAATAGAACTGTTAAATCACCACTAAATACGATACGGGCATTGTCTCGAGGTCAACTCAGTTGCACCAGCAGCCTCCAACTATATGTAGATTACTGTGTACTGTTAGAACGTTCAAAATCAAAATCGGCTATTTATCCATTATCTGGGTTAGGAATAAATCCTTATCAGAAAAAAAAATTTGGTTCGAGAAAGATGATGAGAGAGTCCACTCTGAGTATATGAAGCAGGGAATCAAGTATTCTTTTTAAAATATTTAATTCAACTGAGTTTAATTTGATAAATATTTTCATCATTCTTAAGATCTACCAATATATAGGTTTATTTCGTTCATTTCATTCTATTTCTATTCTCATTAGTTATAGTTTTCATATTTCATTTGCATAGGAATCACATTTATTATCATGGGTAAATCACTTAGAGCTAAACAAAAGGTCCGGATGAGAGGAATCAAGAGAGATGCAGTATATGCACCTGTTGTAGATGCTAGAACTCAGAGATTATCAGAAAAATTGACCAGAAAGGTTGAAGAGAAAATTGAAGAACAAGAGAAGAAATCTTCTTCCACTAAGGAAGGACAAGAAGATTCAATGATTGTTGAGATTGAACATGAAAATGAACAACAAATGGAAGTTGACCCAGAGAAAATTATCATTGGATCCAAAGATAAAAAGAAGAGAGCAAAAAAGACTACAAAAAAGAAGAATGCACTTGTTTTTAATAAAGGATCGAAAAGATCAAGATCTAAAAAATAAATTATTAGTTTATGAAGAGTTTGAGATAGGGCTAGCCACAGACCCAGGAGTATGGGGCCTCTAGTTTGCCTCGGGCGGCAGGGGTGTAGCCACAGACCCCTAGCTCTCGCTTTGCTCGAGGTCCATGACTTTCGCTTCTCTGGTGGATTGGAATATCCCTCGAGCGAAGCAAGAATAGGAGTATGGGGTCTCTAGTTTGCCTCGAGTGGCCACAGACCCTTGCTCTCGCTTTGCTCGAGATCCTTTCGCTTCTCTGGAGTCTTGGAATATCCCTCGAGCGAATGAAAGGAGGAACACTTGTGTGTAGCATCTGGGATAGACAAGATTCCTCGAGTGAAGCGAGAGCTTGGGGTCTGGGGCTATGCCCCAGCCGCCGGATGCAGCCAGGGATGAGGAAGCTGATCATTAAATTACGTTCAAATTTCAAAGAGGTTACAATAAACAATAAATAAATAACCATATTTAATACAATGTTGACAGACCTGGCTACGAGAACGGTGGGGTCTGTCATTCAAGCCAGTGGGTGGTGAAGCATTCGGTCTTGAGTTAAGTCAACTACATATACGGTTAAAAGCCGACGATTGCCAATGAAACATTCGTTAAAAAACATATGAAAAGGAGAAAGCCGCTTATTCCCATCCGATCAGAGATTGCAGCACCAACCTTTGTTGATATAATAGCCGAAGTAGACTGAGGAATACTACCTAACGAATAAGTTGGCACAGGAATAGGGGGAGTACCATAGTCACTCGATAAATAGGGAAATTGAGATTGCAAAAGTGATTTCACTGCTTGATCCACGGCCATTAATGGGAAACTATCACCCAAGGCAGTGAAATTGGCAGATGGTTGAGTAATCGTAGCAGCAACAACCCCAGTTGGAGTTATAAAAGAAGCTCCACTAATTTTGGTCAGATTTCCTGATATTATGAAGATCTCTTTTGCGTTACCAGTAGAAACAACAACATCAATAGTTTCAGTTGAAACAGTAGCAAGGGTACTACTACTATCAGCAGCCTTCTCAGCTAAGATATTGTTGACATCAATTCTCGGAGATACTACTTGTAGTGGTGCTGCCAATGCCGAACTAACAGCAGAAGTAATAGCACTAATATCACTTGTCAACGATAATGTTGGCACTGAAACTGTTCCAGTATCACTGACGGTATTGGTAGCGGGGAGAGTGGAAGTGGCCATAGTACTGGCAGAGACTGGCTGAGCTATTCCTACTAAATACTCCTCAAGATCAACGACAATATAAATGGATGACAATACACCTACACCAAGTGAATTATATCCTGATTGGGCGGAACTTGCAAAGGTTAAAGCACAAATATTCTCACCATCTAATTGGAATGGTTCACCAGTCTCTTTGTCATATAATCCAATTAGTGAACGTTCAATTGGCATACTTATAAGTGCATCATAAAACTGAAAATTGATCTGTCCTACAACACTTCGATATGAGCAGACCTGAACCCAGATATTATAACTGGGTAAATATGCAGCATTAAGCTGAGTAGCTATGTTAACTACTATTTCATAGGGTAAATATGAAAGAATGCTACTACTATCGAGTATAACAGGAATATTGACAGATGATGATGTAATGTTGGCTTCTAAATCTTGATTTGAAACATAAATGCCTGTCAATGGGATACTGGGATACCGATATGAAGGCGAGTTACTAGTATCACTACCATCACTACTACTATTGCCGCCAGAATTGACATTACCATCACCAGCAAATGGAATCATAGGAATTACATATAAAGTGCCTTCAAATTTTGAAGTATCTACTGCTCCTAAAATCAAAGATCCTTCAATACTGGGATATGTTGTATCATCATTAGCAGTGATATCTGAATCATTGGTATTCCCAAAATTCGCTGGTACATATAATGAATAAACCGGTGAGGAGATAATCTGTTGGTCTAATAAAGAATTTAAAAACCGAGAGATGGTCGTTCCAGTAAAACCCAATCCCAATATTCCAGGACTAATCAGACTACTATTTGAGATTACACCTATTGTTGTCTCATTAACCACCAGATTCCCTATGCCCACAGTATCTACACCATAAGAACCAATAACAGTTGAACCATCCAAAAGGGAATAATTCAATCCAAAAACTGCTGACGGTTCATCAATAAAAGAATTGGAATCTTTTGGGTTGAATGTTGAACCAAGTGCACAATCTGACAAATCCGCAGTTCCCGAACATTGTGGTATATCACTTCCATAAACTAAAATATCTCCTCCTATCGTATCTATTATGAGAGAGAAATCCTGAGGTGGGGATCCGATGGATACATTCACATAATAAAACACATCAGAATTCAATGGCACTTCAAGGTCGGCACTACTAATATTAAGAGCATTATTAAGTCTTTTATGTAGTTGAGAATCAGTCGTTCTTTTTGAGTTTGTCTGTTCGTTTGGTGACTCTGTTAATTTATTTGAGTGAGAATCATGTTTTAAATCTAATTTAAGAGCCTCCCTCAACTCTTGTTGGAGATCATTTGATAGTCGTCCAATATCAGGTATAAATATCCTCAAAGGACCATGTGTGGAGGAAGAGCTGTAATTTGGGTCTACTGGCACAGCAAGGCATAAACAAAAACCAAGGACAACTAAGCCTAGAATTTGATACAGCATAAGCCTTTTCTTCATTCTTGATCAATAATAACAATAATAAGTTTCAGAGGACGATTATGCCATGAACAAGTATATACAAGTATTCACAATAAATAATGAAACCTTTTCACCAAACTTTATTTCCACAATGAGTTTAGTTTGAAAATTAAACCTTCAATAAAGTTTATAACTTATTTAAGAAGCTGTTGAGCTCCGAGCAAAAATAATCCCTCGAACAAAAAATACCGTTCTCTTGGCGTTGAGATTCTGAAGTGTCTGTTACCCATGTACTACTATGGTTATTAGTATTAAATATTCTAAGACCACCAAAGAGAAATCACATAAATACTACTTCAATAATAATAACGAATATATATTTTCTTCACAATCATGATTCATGCCATTTTATATATAGTTAAGTTACATTCGGAGAAGGAGGAGAAGAGACAAGACGATGATGATCGAAAGGAGAAAATGAGAACGTAACTATGATGCTGTGAGGCAGTTAGGCGTATGCAGGTAAAAATAGGTTAAGCTCTATCGTATAGCCTCAATCAGATAATAGCCGTACGATGGATTAATCTAGATGACCTTACCCTGTGTGAACCAAAACGGTATGTTGCATGTCGATAAATATCTGTTTTTGATACTTCAGAGATACGAAGCGAACGCAGATGTCTGTTTCCTGCCTTTATAATCCTCGAGCGAAGCGAGAGCTTTAGGCCTGCTCCCCCAGCTGAAGGGAATTAACGATTGAGCTGAAATATAAATAATGTTGACATCATATAACTTAACTTCTGACTTTGTTTAAAGTTTACTCCAATGTTATGTTTTAGATTATACAGTTTTCAGGGGGTGGTGTCGATCTACACTGTATGCATGGACCTAGGACTCTGTATTTAACTTAAGATCTGGGTTGGACCCTTCTTGTACAGCTTCAAACTTTACTTTAATGCAAGAAGTGACACCAGCCTCCTGAGACGAACCTGTCAGGGCCAAACGCCAATTCCAACACCAAGGGTTTATAGATCACGATGAATGGTATATCGTCAGTATCATCGCAGGATCAGTTAACAAGCTATTCTTGAATTAGTAGTATTCATTAACTTATAATATGTCTTGTATGTATGATCTTAATCAAAAATCTAATATTAACTTAAAAAAACTACCTCTATATACACTTAAATATATCCATTAATTATCATTGATTCGTAAATATATCAAATTATCTTTTGAAAGGTTGCCTAGCTGTTACTAATTCTTCAACTTATCAAAGAGTAACCAGTTAATTAAAAGAAGTTACCTTCATAGTTGTCTACTTCAATTTCAGTATGTCGCTGATATATTGCTATACTAAAAGTTTGCCCACCAATTGTCAAGTCAATCCGCCTTTGCCTATGCCATATATAGTTAGTTTTATCATGAGTAGGACTGGTATATGAGCATTCCTGTTCATTCGGAAACATTAATTTAGTATCTTCTAAGATAATAGTCATTGATGTTGGTCTCTCTGGTTTGCACGAACGAGAACACCATTTGCTATGTCAAAATTAACTATTACCAACATTTAATGTCACAGATCGAGATAAGATAAGATTAAAATAATACCTCTGGCTTGCTTACATGTCGGTGTTTAAAAGTAGCAGAGACTGAAATGAATCATCTTAGGACCACTACAGTACGTACGTATATCTACTCAAGATTATCACGTCTTCGCGGTTTGAAGTTTAAGACGTATGTAAGCGCGTTTATTTCATTTGATCTAACTTAAGTACGTGCGAGTTGGCGTAGATCTCGCAGATCTCGTAGATCTGTCATGCGTGCATGCATGCATGCACGAGCCTAGCTTACCCGGAAGAATACAAGAATACCCCCCTTTATTTATGCTAGTAGCCGTCATCGTGAAGTTGGAGATTGGCGATGATGTTCTTTCATCCATACAACATTCCTAAATATATATACATGGAGAGACCATTGCTAGACTGTCATAGATCATAAAATATAGGGGAAGTTGTTGGATTACTATAAAGTTGGTTCGGGACCCCTAATTAGTTGGGTATAGATCGGAATAGGACTGTCACTGATCACGTAGTTCAGGACCCTCAATTAGTTCGGTGTAGATCGGAATAGGACGGTCACAGATCGCGTAGTTCAGGACCATCAACTAGATCGGTATAGGACATAGGACCTTTTTCTACAAGGGATCACATATTCTACTTCCTAAACTCTCTTCTTCATATGACTATTGAAACTAGATTATTGAACGAAACAAGAGTATCTAATCGAGCAGCTCTACGTCGAACACCTAAAATGCCAAATTTAACATCAGAACTGAATCGAGATAACTCCGAAGGAGAAGAAAGAAGCAGTGGTGGCGATGGAGGCGGCAGTGGTGGGAATGTCAGTGATGGAAGAAGTCATGGAATAATAACTTCTTCCCTCGAGGAATCATCTGTCGGATTACTAGAAAATAATTTTATTAATGGTGATTATGATAATGATGATGATTCTACTATCTCTGTATCGAATAAGGAGAACCAATTAGATGAGTCCCCATTTAGACATGCAGTATTATCAATATTATATATTTTGGCATGGTATATCTTTTCAGTTTCAATATCGGTCTATAATAAATGGGTTTTTGCTCCAGAATATATGGATTTTCGATATCCTATATTTAGTACATCTCTTCATCAATTGGTACAGACTTTATTGGCGGCATCAATTCTATGGATGATTCCAGGATGGAAACCTCATAATACATTTATAAGTTTCAAGGATTATTTCAGAAGAATTGGACCTTGTGCAGCTGCTTCTGCGGGAGATATTGGCATGGGTAATTTTTCTCTAAAGGTAGTTACATTAAGTTTCTATACAATGGTTAAATCTTCAAATTTAGGATTTGTGCTTTTATTTGGATTTTTATTGAATTTGGAGAGACCTAGTAAGAAATTGTATTTTATTATTTTATTCATGTCAGTGGGCGTGTTCATGATGGTAGCAGGAGAAACTCATTTCCAGTTATTCGGATTCTTACTTGTAATGGGAGCAGCAGCATCTGGTGGACTAAGATGGTCATTAACTCGACTCTTATTAACTGCACCTGGCCATGGTCATAGTATGAATAGGGAAACATCATCTAGAGGTTCAACTCCAGTTAATGACCATCTCCCTTCATTCGACGATATTGAACCTCATGAAAGGAAAAAAGCTAGTAGTACACATAACAATCCTTTATATACCATTTTATCCTTATCACCTATGATGTGTTCAATCTTATTTGTACTATCAATGATGATAGAAGGACCAGTCCAAATCTTTCATTCAGATCTTTGGCGGAAAAAGGGTATATTGAATGGCATTATTCTCCTACTTTTCCCAGGCATTCTGGCATTTTGCATGACATTAAGTGAATTCCTATTACTGAATAGGACTAGTGTGTTAACTTTGGCTATAGCAGGCATATGTAAAGAAGTTGTCACTATTGCTCTGGCCTGTTTGTTTTTTGGAGACCGTCTGACTGCCATAAATATTCTTGGGGTAACTGTAACAACGGCTTGTATTGGTGCATATAATGTCCATAGATATCACGAGGGTAAGAAACGAGAAATATAACAAATACCATGAGGGTCTTTTATTCATAGACAATCAGAAACGAAGCAGACCAAAAGAAGAGTATTCGAATATAGTAACTCAGTGATTGTTCATTATTCCAATGGAGTGCTATCATAACTTCACGTTAAAACTATCTATTGGACTATTTAGAATGTAATTATAATTCTAGAACTATTTTCATTCGCCTCTGGAAGTCTACAAGTGGTGGCCCTAATGGTTCAGGCTATGCCCAGACTCTTGTTCTTGCTATACCGCGAGAGTTACACCATCATCTCCATCCTTTAACGGCTAGGACTGTGTCTCTTAATACTTGACTAGGTCAAAGACGAAAACCCAATCTTCCCACTAGGTAACAAAAGCTGCACGTCTCCTACGCCCACACTTCTATATGCCGTTAAAGCACATCCTCCTAAAGCCAACACAGTATCAGCTGTGAAAGTATAATTCAACTCATTGTTTGTCTTCGGCAGCTAGAGAGTGAGCTCTCGAGAAATGCTTCCGAACGGACTGAGCAGATGTTGGAGCATAGTCCCATCTCGGAGGTTAAACGGGGGTCGCGGTGAGCCTTTAGAGGCATTCCAGAACTGCCCCCAGTCGTGCGAGACAAGATGCTTAGATCCCATGGCTGGAACCCTCCCGGGTCTACTTAATTGGAGAAGTTCCCGAGCGTGGTGAGATCCCGAGGGAAACCAACACATTTATTGTGTTGCAGGTAACGTTTACTTGGGTCAGTAACACTTTCGATTCTCGCTTTCCCATGACTCGAAGTCTCTCAACTTCACCAAGCATATTTAGATGTAATTGCAATTCCGACATGCTCTCAGACGGTACCTGGGGTCCTCCCAGGTACCAAATGAACGAAAAGAGGGGTCTGTCACTTGAGCATACATGAGATAGGAGAATCGGATTCGGATAACTTATCTTAAGATAAGAGAATGCCCGGCTATTGACGGTTTAATATTTTTCTCTTATCGTGCCGATATCAAGTTACAGCACCGAGGACTATGTTCACTATCTAACGAATAAGGAGAGAGATGACGTCGATTACAATGTCTGATAAACTGACAGAATTGACATTTTTATTTGCTTTTTGCATAAGGCTGCTCTAAGTGCGAAGCTGTTTTTACATTTGTACCGAAGATCTACCATAGATCTAACGGTTCGCGGGCATTGGGGAAGATAGGCCGTGTATAATTAGTGTCTGTTGATCAGAAGCTAAAACAACACTGTAGATTGAATTGATAGAGAGATATGGAAGTTATCGTAGAGTATATTACAGGTGAAAATTTTTTTTATGGATATGAGAGACAATCAATCAGGGTACTGCTTGTTCAGGGGGTCTTGAAGGAGATCAGGAAAAGTCTAAAGGAGATCAAAAGTTTAAGGGATCAATTGATTTATTAAAGTTTCTATATCGTACCCATGTGATATGGCTGCTCAATTGAGTTTCGGCACATTCCCGACACCTCGTACAGGTGGCTGATCGACCGTCTGGAGCTGTCGGTACAGGCATTTTGGATTTTGGGTCTTAGCAACCGCAAGCGAGGGAGGTGTCTGGAACTTGGCTAACATGACGAGTTGCTGGGTGCCGGCCTGGCAAGACAATGTCCTGGCTAATATCCTGGCTAGTATAAGACTAACTAACAACTTATAATTATGTTCTGCAAGCGAGTAGAACTGTTTGTTACCATGGTAGTCAGTTATTAGCAATTCAATCTCTAACGTCATCATCATCATCTCTCGAGTTCAAAACAAAGTAGGAAGAAATAAAAGCCAAGTGATCTTCAAGTAGGAACGTGTTTTAGGATTGACGACGGAACTTGAACCGTTTGTCGATGCAGAGGATGATCGAGCATAGTGGGGTGAAGTGGGGGATGAGGGGTAGAGACGAGGGAAAGAGAAACAGATCCACCACCCAAATTATTTGACTTTACAGGATTAACCAAGTAACGCAAACTGATAAGGACAAGTGACACGGATCCTGATGATAACAATTATATTATTTATGTAACATTTAAATCAAATCAATCGTTATAGCTACCCTGAGTCATCTCTACATTTAAATTGAATCAATTGTTATGGCATAGCTGCTGACCCTGAGTCATCTCTACCACCCTGGGGTCGATGATGTCGCAGGGGTTAATAATTGTACGCTTATCAAATAAATCTGTAATCGAAGTCTAACAAATTTCATCCCCTGATGTGTACTAGATGTTTAATAGTTAGTACACCAAATTAATATGAATATTGCGACTATGAAACGTCATCATCATCATCATCGCTCACGAACCGGCCCACACATACATTAGCTACCTCGGGTCACCTACATGAACCTTAGTGTAGAAGATCATCCATTTTCTTTGGCCCACTGGAGACTTGCCTTAAAGAACTACTAATAATGGTTAGTACGGATTTCGATCATCCACCAAATTTGAAATCCCGTTATGAGCGTTGCAACATGATAATATCAAAGATAATAATACTATTGTAACACTGGAAAATATAACTAACCAAAGATCAATACTCATTCATCATGACCAGAAACTTCCGATCTTCCCTGGGGGAGTTATCCAGGCTCCTTCTGTTTCTCACATACGCTCAATATTCCCTGGGGCGGTGCCCTTAGATGATTACTTCGGTCGGATTATGTTAGGCTGTGTTAGCGCAGCCAGTGTGCTATGGATTCACCTAGCCGCTAGCCGCTAGCCGCCTCGGTCCTCCCGCCAGACGCCCTGTTGATCTTGTTCTGACTCCGACAGCTGGGCCAGGCTTCACTCAGACTGACCCCCGCCCGGTATAAAGCACTTTCCTCTTTCTGTCTGAGACATGAATCACCCTTATGTCTCGGGGCAATGTAGTATGTATGCATAATCGGTGCCTTGCGCGGGGATGAACCTTCTCAATACACTGCCGCCAGACGAAACAGGATTCTCATCGTAATTTTGTTCCGTTCTGGAAATTTATAACGTCCAGCCAGACACGGTATCTGGTTCTCGAGCGAAGTAAGAATTAGGAGTCTGGAGGAGATACACACCAGCCGCCGGAGACAACTCTTCTCAAAATATAACCTGGATAAGTTGATTGATTATAGCCACGGCACTGATAAAGAGATGCTAATAATAATGTTTGGTAACAGTACATGCAAGACTCAAACCATTGACCACCGCGGGTCATGACCATAAAGGGGTGTAGATCTAAATCGATCGGTTAATATACAGTACAGAAAATCATGTGAAACAAATTCCGAATGCATGTATTAAAACCGTTACGCTGTATAATTTTCTTTTCTTTTTGTTCTTCTTGTTTTATTGCAGTAGTCTTGTTCCAAATTTGTTCCTAATCTGTATAGAAATTCTGCAGGAATAAAATTAGGGCTACCTGTTTATAGATAGAGATTGAACTCTTATCTTAACAACCCCGAACCCTTACAACCTGTAAAAGGTCAATTTACCCGCCAAATCCCAAAAATGATCCCAAATGGTTAAGGGTTGACATATTTCCTTATCTTTTCAGTCATGAGACTGCTGTTAAAGTTGAGTGGTCTGTTCACTCTCGTATCCGTTCCTGTACCAATCTCGATCTTTCATTTTGTCTCCGACGACTGGGGCGCTGCCCCAGACCCCGTTGCTCGCTACGCTCGGTCACATACCAGACTGCATTGCTAATCTCTGAAGGGGAAAACAGCTGTTCGGCACTGGAGGATGCCTCAGACCCGTTTCTCTAAGCTGGAGAAAACGACCCCGTTATATCACGTTACTACTAAAAATAATGGCGTAAGTTTTGCGCAAGTTAAGTGATAACAAATTTCACCCGTTGCGCACTGAAAAGCTAGAATTTAGAGCAAATAAGAGTTCTTTCTGCATAATAAGGCTCTGAATATCTGCACTGTAAGACGAAAACTGATGTGATCTGATTTGTTATCTGCAGCCCTAAACAAAAGTTTGTTCTGGCCTAATGCAAAGTAAAATCAAAAGAAGAAAAATACACCGTTTGTAGTATCTAATTGTAAATAAAAGTATCGATGGTGTAATTAAAGTTCTCGAGTAATTTATTTAATATAGAACTTGACCAATGGATTTTTCCTCCCTCGGTTACTTCCGGCGGCAGTCCCCGGCATCTGGTACAGTACTAGTCGAATTGAACTATAAGCGCACCAACTTAAGGTCTAGGCTCCGTCGGAGGTGAGTTATTATGTTATAGAAGGTATACCCGGGACTTTTGTTATCTATCCACTGTCTATTATTTACAACTATAAAATAATAATTATTAACTTCACATTTTAAGTTTTATGTTGTGTAATGATAATAATCTCTAATATCGGCGCTGACCGCCGCACAGAAAAATCTTCTTTGCTCTATAACATAAATTTGCTTTTTTCGCCTTGCCTTTTTGCGTTTTACCTAACTTAGGTCACATCATTCACATCATAATTTGGACTTGTTAAGGGTTAATTTACTATTAAGTAACTTACAGAACAGATAACTAAATGCAGTGAGATAGATAGATAGAGGGGAAAGAGATAGAACAACCTGTTTAGGCCACAACTAGTATTTGCAGAACCACTAATTGAAGCCGAAATATCCTTTATTTTACAAGTCCCCGTCGGCCCATCTTCCGATTAGAAAAGAAAAAAAATTATTCCATAAAAAAAAGAAATACATATATATATCAATAAATATGAAATCTATTAAATGAGTAAGCGGTTGTAACACTGAGTAATTAGAATATTTGAGGTATCGGTCAGCTTGTTCTATTAACCGAGTGTGTGTGTGAGTAACTGTTTGTGTCCTGTGTGTGCCTGCGTGTGCTTGTGTGTGTGCTTGTGTGCTTGTGTGCCTGCTGCCCGCCCTATACCTTTTTCCGCCTGTTGGAATTGCCTGAAAATACGGAACTACTTCTTCCTTTCTGTACACCAGCAGCAACTATTCTGTCCCGCACTTGTAAAAAGGAGTCTTATATCCGTCATTCAGTCAGCACCATTTTTTCTTTTACTGCCCCCCTCTCTTCCAGCTTCTCCCCCCTCACTATCGAGTTCTAGTTTTTGTCATTTCATTTCATCATTTCATTTTATCATTTCATTTTATCATTTCATTTATCATCATATTTTTTGTATTTTGTTATCTTTCTTTATTTCTTTCTTTCTTTATTTTATTCGAATTAGATTTTTTAAAAATAATTCAAGAGAAAGGAAAAGAACATTTTTTGTGAATATCTTGAATCTAATTTGGTGGTGTTTTTTTCCTTTGTAATAAGAAAGGTACGAGATAGTAAATTAATATTTTGAAGGAAACGTATTTTATAAGCGAATAGTTTTTAAATTCAACTTGTTATATCGGTTTAATCGTCACTCAGTCAACTTATAAACTCGGTCACTCAACACTACTCGACAAAATGGTTTTATCACAATCAAAGTCCTTTTGGACAACCTTAATAAAAACTTTAACTTCGTTATCTTCTAGCGTTTTAGAATCAATATGGAAATTATTAGCTCCTGTTACAAGAAATGGTTCACTTCTAGCTTTTAAACCTCTAGAACTTTTACTTCCAAAGTCAAAACCTGATAAAACTCCTACAACTACAGTTGAAGCACCAGAAACTGTAACTGTAACTACCACTTCTACAATAACTTCATCAAAACCAACTACTAGTTTATTTCCTTCTGGTGAAATAAAAAGTTTAAATTCTACTGAAAATAAATTAGGTTATCCAGTAGCTTGTGCTACTAGTGATACTTCGACATTTGATTTAGTTCAATTGAGAAATCAGAATGGAACTCTTGTTGGCTGGGATTTTTCAAATCCTGGTTTACATGAATTTGAACAGCATCAACAACAACCCCAACAACAAAATGATACTACTAACCAACCATTTTGGGATCAGAATCTTTTAATGGCAATGAATTTCTTGGAAAATGAAAGTTCAATAGAATCTCAACAAGCTCAAATTAATACTACTCGAAGTAATTCAACCACTTCTAATAAACAACCTAATTCTAAACTTGTTATGAGAAGAAATCATCGTACCTCAACTGGAGGAGTTTCTTCTCAAAATAATAATGGTATTTCATCATTCCCATATACTCGAAATCAACAACCACAACAACAATATAATAATCAGCCATCAAGATCAGTCGATTTCGCGTCGTTTGAAATTCGTCATCCTTCTATTGTTGAGCATCAACAATTCGGGGATCATCTTCAACACAGATCCGATTCAATTAATTCTCAACAGTCTTCAATATCTGAATTCGGCCCTATAAACACTACTTCTATTACTGGTATGTCAGATTATCCTCCTTATTCAACTGAAACTGAATTTTCTTCACCCGAATTAGAAATCCTTCATTCTCCTGTTGGGTTTTATGATAGTGGCCTTCCTAGTAGTACTATTAGCGATAATAATGCAAGTGCTACCTTGAATTTTGATATTCAACTTCCAGTTAACAATAACATAACTACTAATACCAGTAGTCATCATTCATCGGAAAGCCCGGAAATCTTCCCTAATTTAGGGTCGGCTTTATTTCCAATCGATCCTATATCTTCCCATAATGTAATGGTTAATGGTGTTTATCCATTAGTTCATTCAAGAGCAAATAGTGAAAATGGTTCTCCTGAACATATTCCTACTACTTTCTCTTTTGAAGAAAAACCATTAATTGAAGAGGATCTTACATGGCCTGGTTTAGGTGGTTTACCAACTCCTTATACTGTTGCTTCAACTACAAATACTGTTCCAACTGCTAATTCGTCTCCTTCTGTTATTCATCATATTCATTCTGATGAGGATCTTCTTCAGTACCATCATAATTCTAATTCTCCTTATTCTTCTCATTCCCCACATTCTCATTCCCCACTTACAAATTCCCCACATTCACACCCGCATTCTGATTCATTTAATAACAATAACTTGATCAATAACAACAATTTCCATAATACTACTCTTAATTACAACGGAGGTATGTCTACAACTACTTCAAATGAGTTCATTCAGAGTAATAATAATAATGTAATTGTTCCTTCTGTTGATATTGATTCATGGGGTTTTGTTTCAGGTATCTCATCTGGTCCTACAATGTTATCACCACAATCTTCTATTGCATCTGCATCGTCTGATGAGGCTAGTCCTCTTGGTAGTAGCCATGGTTCGTCGATGTCTCCTATTGCAACTTCTGTTGGTAGTGGACTTGCAAATCAATTTTCTTGTTCTGAATGTGATGCTTCTTTCAGAATTAAAGGTTATTTGACTCGTCATATGAAGAAACATGCTGATCAAAAAGCTTATACTTGTCCATTTTTTTCTGCTACTGCTGATAGTCCATGTCATCCATCTGGTGGATTTTCCCGACGAGATACTTATAAAACTCATTTAAAGGCTCGTCATTTCCTTTATCCACCTGGAACTCGCAGTGAAGATAGGGCCAAAGTTAGCGGTGAATGTGCTGGTTGTGGTATGAAATTCGAGAGTAATGAAAGATGGGTAGAAGATCATATTCAAAAGAATGAATGTCAGAAGGTTCCTGCTTCTATTTTAGCGTGATAGATATCTTAAAAACGTTATTTATATTACAAAAGATTCTCTATTGTATTTTATGAGCATTATATGATGTTGGGCAACGAAGTTATGTCTTGTTTTTGGTTTCTATGTTGTTTTGTTTTTGATTCATGTTGGCTCTTTGTGTATGTTGATGTTGTTTATTGTTTTCAGTGTATATTTAGGAATTATATTATTTTGTTAACTGTTATGTCGTAGCCCCAGACCTAAATATCTCTTCACTTGAGATAAGAATTCCATTAGCTCTCGAACCGCTCTCGAACCGCTCTCGAACGAAGCTCTCAGTCTGTATGGGGTGGTAACCACTTCATGAATGGCTTTGCCTCAAAAATGTCTATTCGGATATCCGCCTGTGGAATATTAACGTTTCGACTTAATTCGGGCAAATCAGGGTCAAATTTCTTGGTTTAAAAGGAAAACATATTATCAGAAGCTGAATATTATATGAATATACTTATTTCTTAAAAATATTCCAAGAAACCACCTTTTTCACCATATTAATGACTTTTTTCAAGTCACATAAAGGACTTTAGTTTATGAGCCGCATCAAGCCTCAACAAGCCGCAAAAAGCCGCAGAGACCCGCACTAAAGCCCCTCCAAATTCAAACCCTAATATACTCATTCCATACTATAAATTTCGAAATTTATTTTTTTTCAGTCACAATTTTTCTTCTTCTTCTTCTTCTTCTTGTTGTTATGCTTATGAATTGAAAAATTGCGAATCGAAGCTTACTAAAGGATGATTATATTTTAATCGTTCAATATTTAATGCTTTGGGGAAAGTCTCCGGTCATTCTATGCGGAAACGCTATAGTATAATCATGCTATATATCTCTCTGTAGACCTATGATTTCTTAATAGAAGAAAGACTTTGCAAGGGTAATGATTTCTTGCTATGTAGCCTCCATAGAGGCCGGTTTTTTTTAAAAATCTGATATTATAATTAAGAATATTATGTAGCGGAAGTGCTCTGGTTTTGTTTTGTTTTCTTTTCTGGGCTTTTTGCCGGGATTAGATTCTTCTTCTAAGATTATAGGTCTTAACAGGAGATTATGATAACTTTTCGACGAAGAAGGATATGATCCTTTAAACGATAGTTATGCAATTGTCTCTCTTAAATGAGGAGGATAACCCAATGGAGCTTAATCTCGATTCAATGAGCATTTTTTTTCAAACCTGTGTCTGAAAAGGAGACAAAGCATAGTCGAATATGCCAGGTTTATTCTATAATCCTAAATGATGAAATACAAACGCAATCATAGAGTCAAGCTCCTAGAGTGGACAAGTCCACTCAAAGACGAGAATTGCTTTCTTTTCTGATACGGAATCAAAATTATGTATAGTATAAGTAATTAATATAGATTTTACAGTCTATCATGGAGACTTGCCTCCGGCGGTTGGGGCGTAGCCCAAACCCCCAGCTCTCGCTTCGCTCGAGAAAGAGAATTCGTGGAAGTAATTAATACAGATTTTACAGTCTATCATGGAGACTTGCCTCCGGCGGCTGGGGCGTAGCCCCAAACCCCTAACTCTCGCTTCGATCGAGATCCATATTAACTGGTTTATTAACTATGTATCTAAAATTAATTTCTAAGGAATGAGTGAGTAGTCAGTCCCCACGGTCTGGGTCTATGCAAAAATGCGAGTGCCATGTGCATTATATCATGGCACAACTTGGCTTGCTGTTCTTTTTTGGAGTCATAACATCGTAATATATAGTTTTTCTGTTTTATCTTTAGGGGTGGATCAATCTTTCTTAAAATGACCCTCCATCAATCCTTGATTATCACCACCATAAACAAGTTCAACACCATACAGTGCAAGAGTATTAAAAATATTCGCCCAACCCCAGAACTGCCAAGCTTGTTTAGAATTACCACCTAATAGATTTAGTATTAAAGACTGCCAGGAGGATGGCGCATTATCAATATCTGGACTACCAGGAATTCTTCCGACTCCACTAACACTAGCACCAAATATACCAGAATGTTGTAGTAATAAATGTGTATAAACTGCTATTATTATGCACGGAGCATATGAATATATTAGAAACAGTATTGGCTGTGACTTAGATACACGTTTGTGGTTAATTGAAGACAGAGGTGATGGCGACGAAATCGATGCCGGCGGTGATGATGATAACGAAGCGGACGAGGGTGATTCCGGTGATGATGACGATGATGACGATGATGGAGCAGGCGATGGAGGTGGTGAATATGGTGTGTCAGTTTTTAAAGATGGAATAATTCGAGTGGCAGCAAAAAATACAAATAATCGATATGCTAACGATACTGCAACAGATGGCGTTATAGTAGAGATTGCACCCATAAAGAATTCAAAAACTGTAATAAATCCTTGGGGTGTTAATTCAGCTAACGTTGTCACAAGATTAGTATAACCAGTTATTATAATTGGAGGGAAAGGAGGAATATTATTATTTGGATGTCTCAAAATAGCTCCAGCGGTAGTAGAAGCTAGATTAGCAGCACCAGCACCAAAAGGTCCACCAGGAGCAGCAACTCCACCACTTCCTCCTATTCCTCCTAATCTCAATAAGGAAGATAAAAGTCCTAAACTTCCACCACCACCACTAGCAACAGCAGCATTAACTGCCATAGAAGTTGCAGAAGAAGAACCAACTTCAAGACTTGAAGCTGGTGTTAAGAATGGGAAAAATAATGAAGGAGTTAAAGATGACTGAAAATCTGTAAATGTCACATATAATCCATATACAACATATGAGAATAGCATACTTGATTCAATTGGTGTACCTTTACCAGAAATAATACCATATAAGCCCAGGAAAGTAGAAATTGTTAAAGCGGCACCAATTAATGTAGCACTGGCTAATTCAATAGCTACAGGGAAAGTATATATCCGATATAAAAAATATAGACTTGTTGTAAGATTGAATCCTGCAGTAATAATTTGAACAAACATCCAAGTATCAGATTTACGAATAGCCCAACGAGTAATTTGACCAGTAGCTTGAATAACTAATAAAGTGCAAAATCCTTCCAATATGGTAAATAAAGGAGTAGCATGTCTTACAAAGAAATTCCAAGGAGAGATTATTTTCATCCAAACAGGAGATGAACCTTCAGAGAAAAGACTTAGATGAAGAATCAATAATGAAGGGATTATTATCAAATGTTGTAAATAATATAGAATTGAACCAATAATACTGAATTTTGTATCTCTGGATACTATTCGGATTGTTGACATTACAAGATAGAATAATGATAAAGTAAAAGTAAAGGCCACTCCACAATCATCACCACCAACATCAAAAGCTAGTGGGATAGTGAGGATTATTAGGAAAAGGTAGATACCAGAGAACGCCCACTGGAATGATTTTTTCAGATCCAGCATGATTAATGAATGCTATGAAACAAACCAACACGTAAATAGGAAGTGATTTCAACGAAATATTAAGATTGATAATTAATAGTGTGAACCTTCTTCTTTGAAATGTTCCCACTTCTTATACTTCTAATACAGAGGGTTGAACCTGCTATAGAAGTTTTTAAGAAAAAGATGATATATCAAATTATATTCACCAGTAGGAATGATTGACTTATTGATTGATTGACAGATTCAAATTGAAACTTGTTGGATTCCTCATAAAACTACTTCAGCTAGTAAAAATACAATTGTGCACAACAATTCAAAAACACACCGCCACTCAATTAATATTAATTTCAATAGAAAATCAATTATCTACCAATACCAACAATTGAATAACTAATAACAGCAAATTATATTCCTCCGTTCAATATACAGATATAAAGAGTTGAAACAGGGGGAAATTATTTGGCGAAAAAAAAAAAAGACGACGTCGTCGTCGTTCGCGATCTTTAGAGTTAGTCATGTGATTCATATCGCGCGCGCGCGGGTGCAGGCGGAAGTTGGAGCCGCCTACCAATTAGAAAGATATTCTTTTAAATGGACATCCCTCCCCTCTGCCAAATTATTCAGCCGTACTGAAATATTTAATGTTGATCCAAAAAAAATATATCAGATAAGATTATACCGGACTAGATAAATCGGATCTCTCTCATATATCAGACAAGAAATATTATATCGGACTAGATATATCGGATCTCTCTCATATATTAATTTTTCAGGGTGATCTGAAGAAATAATAAAATGGTATTCCAAAATCGAGGAGGATATCATGGTCAAAAACGAAATACTGGTAGAAGAATAGTTCGAGGTCATCAGCCTCAGATTGAAGATAATAAAGATGTCGAGCAGAGTCAAAATATTGATTTGATAAATGCTAGCAATAGTTATGATGATGATGATCAAGAGGAAAAAGAAGAAAAAGATATTGATGCTTATACTGCTCTTTTAACTTTATTGAAACCAAAAGGTAATAGTGATGATTCAACAAACAAGAAGAAAAGGCTTAAGAATGAGAAGAACAGATCCAATAAAGTCAAGAAGATTATTTCTTCTAGTACAATCCAAGAGACAAAAATTATAGATGGTGTTTATGATGACCATTCCGATGACAACTCTGGTGATGATCAAAGTTCAGAAGAAAAAATTGAGGGATTTGAAGAAGATGTGAATGAGGATGGGACTGAGGATGAGGATGAGGATGAGGATGAAAACTTGACTAGTCTAACTATTGATAATGATATCAATATTTCAGATGATGACAATGAAGGGGATCAAAAGGATCCTTTCGAATGGCATTTCGCCTCACCTGACAGTGGATTACTATTAAAAGCTTCTTCAGTTCCATCGAATTCCTGGAAATCATTGAAATATCGAAAATCTGTATCTTTTGGAGATAGATCAATTATTTCTTTACCAACAGGTTTAGTAGACACTGCTTCAAATTCATCAGAAAAAGAAATTAGAGTACGTACTAGAGCAACTACTCACCAATTGCCAGAAGAAAATGATCAAGAAAAGCACCTCCACCAGTTACTCATTGATGAAACTCCACTGATAGCAAAATCTATCAAATCATTAAAAATCAAATATAGATTAGAGAAGCCTTTTCAAGCCGTCAATAAGACAATGTCTCGTCTTCAACTAGATCTTGCTGGACCTATGTTTGCTTACCAGGATATTCTTTTTCCAAGTCGTACAATCGATAATGAGACTGAATTACAGAATTTATACACCGTCCATGCCATCAATCATATTTTCAAAACCAGAGATAGGATTTTGAAAAACAATTCAAAATTAGCATCTGCAGCAGCTGCTGTCAGGGAAGGAGGAGGAAAACACAATAATGATATCCACTTAGAATTAAGAGATCAAGGATTTACTAGACCAAAAGTTCTTGTTCTGTTGCCAACTAGGAATGCTGCATATGAATTCGTAAATAAAGTTGCGGAAATCTCTGGTCTTAATCAATCAGAAAATCGTAAAAGATTTAAGGATGCATTCTATGATGAAGCACAACCTCCAGAATCAAAACCTGTAGATTTCCGACGAACTTTTGCTGGAAATAGTAATGATTTATTCTGTTTAGGAGTTAAATTCACTCGTCAAGCTCTAAAATTATATTCCTCTTTTTATGCTTCTGATATGATTGTTGCCAGTCCTTTGGGTCTAAGATTAATTATCGGTAATAAAGATGATGACAAGAGAAAAAAGAAAAGAGACTATGATTTTCTTAGTTCAATCGAAATTGCTATTGTTGATCAAGCGGATATTCTTCAAATGCAAACTTGGGAAAATGTTAGTCATATTTTCAAGCATATGAGTTTAATTCCCACCGAATCTCATGATTGTGATTTCAGTCGAGTTCGCAATTGGTACCTTGATGAAAAAGCCAAATATCTTCGTCAGACTATCATATTATCGGAATATGTAACTCCCGAAATGAATAGTTGTATGTCAAAACTATGTCACAATGTCAGTGGCAAACTTAGAATACGACCAAATTATGATCCGGGATCGATTTCAAGAATTGGTATGAGAATTCGACAAACTTTTACTCGAATCAATGTTGCAGAACATGTTCAAGATCCCGATATTCGCTTCAAACATTTCACCTCCGTTGTTCTCCCTGCACTTCAGCGTGGTTCATCCTATGATGGAACTTTTATTTTTGTTCCGTCATTCATGGATTTTGTGAGATTAAGGAATTACATGGATGCTACTAACCAGTCTTGTAATTGTATTTCTGAATATTCGTCTATGTCGGAAGTTTCAAGGGCTAGAACTCTTTTTTCAACTGGACGGACCAAAATGATGATGTACACAGAACGATTACATCATTTCCGCCGGTATGAGATTAAGGGAGTCCGTCAGATTATTATGTATGGTTTACCCGAAAACCCCAAATTCTATAAAGAGATAGTGAGGTATTTGGTACGTACGATCATCGAAGCTAATGTCGATGCTGAAATGCTTCGAGTTCGTGTTCTATATTCTAAATGGGATAGTTCCAAATTGGAACGAATAGTGGGAACAAGTCGTATTGGAACACTTCTTCAGGGGTCTGGAGATGCCTACGAATTTCATTAAAATATGAACAAGAGAATGTATCATTATTAATATAATAGAATATATAGAATTTATATCTGAATGCTTCCGGCGGCTGGGACATAGCCCCGACCGGTTGTTACGTTCTCGAGTCTGAAACTTGATGTTCAATCAGAGCTAGAAGTCTGAATACCTAAAAATCAATTCCATTCTTATTAACAAAATCATATACTTTTCATAAACTAAACAATATCATTACTGCATCAACAAAGTGATCTAGTGAGTTAGAGAGTTAGAACGATTCTCGAGCGCAGCGAGAGCTAGGGGTCTGGGGCTATGCCCCAGCCGCCGGAGGCAAAAAAGGAGATCATCTCACTTCGCTTGATATACTTACTGCCATTGCTATACAGCACAGAGACACATAAGGGCTTAATCGTTCTCCTATCCGTGCAGCTTTCCAGAATACTCCAAATATTCTATTATTGTTAGTAAACCAAACCAATTGATAGATACAAGGTGAAAATAAAGAACTCATACCCAGATTTCTGTCTATCTACCAGAGCAGGAAGCAAAGCCCTAGCATATGTACTTGTACATATAAGTAGAAGGATCACTAATAGAAGTGATTGAAAATTGAAAATAGCAGTCTGATTTTTGTTAGAATAAAAAGTGAATCAATTATAAATGAAATATATAACTTACCATTGCATAGGATCTCTCCGATTCGGGTGCTGAAATGACTTGAAACTATCAAGATGAATATGAGAGAAGAGTCGTGGTAGTAAGAGATGAAGCTGTTGATATAAACTGTTCTATTCTATTAAAGGACTTTAGATATTTGATTAATCGGTTTGATATAAACCGTCGATTCTATTAAAGGACTTTAAATATTTGATTAATCGGTTCTATAATAAACTGCATTTTTTGAAAAACAAAGGTGTTTATTAATACTGTTTGAGAGATTACCAGGACCGGACCCCGCACTCTGCCTCCGGCGGCTGGGGCGTAGCCCCAAACCCCTAGCTCTTGCTATGCTCGAGAGGTTAAACACTCCAAATTTCACATTCTCAACCGTAACAAAAGTTGGAGACTTGGTCTACACCCCACCCGCCGGGTGGCGCGCGTGCGTGCACTGACCGGTAAAAGCATATCCATTACCCGTGCTTGCCGGATACAGCCATTGACTCACGTTTGAGTCGGTGAAAAATTCCTTTAAAAGCATATTCATCTAAGCTTGTGAAGAAGAGGGAGAAGGGAACGTTCCAGACTAAAAAAAACCTCAAGCCTCCCCAGAGAGATAGATGACTTAGACATATTTCAGATATTTTTCATCATATCTTTTTCAAGAGAAAGAGAAAGTGTGTGAAGTTGTGCACTATTCGCAACCAAAAAAAAGGAAGATCATTATTGTGGTTTTCATAATATATATATAACTAGCGATATATATATAGATTGTTTGGAATTTTTTTATTGAACTCATTGGGTTTTGTGTCAATAAACTTTCTTTCTTTTTTCATCTCATCGATTTTTATAGAGGAGATTGATTTTCAACATTTACTGATCTGGATTTTTGTGTTATTTAAAAAGGCTCTTCCAAGATGACTGCTACTGCCACTGCTACCACTATTGCCACTGCTCCTGCTAGCGTTACTGCTACTGCTCCTGCTGCTACTACTACCAGTAGTGCTCCTACTGCTACTGCTACTACTGCTACTGTTCCTGCTGCCAGTGGTTCCAGTACAGCTGCTACTACTACCACTACTAGTACTCTTACGGAAACAACCAATGGTCATGCTAATGATTCATCTTCTTCTACTGCACCGGATATTGCTGAAGTCGGTTGGTTGTTCGTTCAACAATATTATTCTTTCTTAAATGAACAACCCCACAGACTCCATCTTTTTTATACTATTGAATCCACTTTGCTTCATGGTGTTGAAGCAGAAGCTGCTGAAACTCGTCATGGTCAACCTCAAATTGCTCAGGAAATTAAGGAGCACGGTTTTGAAGATTGTAAAGTTCTTGTATCAAATGTTGATTGTCAACCTTCAGCTCAAAATGGAGCTGTGATCCAAGTTTTGGGTGAAATGTCTAATAAGGGAGGTGCTTCTCAAAAGTTCGTTCAAACTTTTTTCTTGGCTCCTCAACCTCGTGGATATTATGTTTTGAATGATATTTTCCGTTTCTTAAAGGAAGATATTTCTCCTGATTTTGATGATGAGGCCACTACTACTCAAGCACCGCAGCCTCAGCAAATTGCTAATGGATCTGTTGAAGCTACTGCTTCTTCTGTTCCAGCTCCTGCTACTTTGTACTCCCAAACTGTGCCAGCTCCAAAACAGGAAACTTTGCCCACTATCCCTGTAGAGGTTACTAAACCCTCTGAAGTAACCCCGGCCAGTACTATTACCCCGGTTGTTACTGCCGCTGCTACTACTGTTAAACCATCTTCCACTGCTGAAGATGTTACCCCTGTTACCCAACCAGTTGTTGCTGCTGCTGAATCATCTGGAGAATCCGAAGAACAAAAGCAAATTTCCAACGGTTCTGTTGAAGAATCTAAGGAAGTCAAGGAAGTCAAGGAACCCGTTGCTGGTTCTGCCAACCCCACATCCTCTACTGTTATTCCTTCTCCTGCAGTTCCGGCTCCTACTGCTCCTGTTTCTTGGGCTGCTTTGGCTGCTAAAAATAAGAAGGCTGAAGCCAATGCCAATGCCGCCTCTGGTACTAGCTCTGGAGATGTTTCTAATTCTTCTATCACTTCTGGTACTACTAGCAATATTACTGTTGCCTCGTCTCCCGTTGCGAGTACCGCGGCTTCTCCTATTGCCACTGTTGATCATCATCATCCATCTTCTACTCCATCCGCTCCCTCTTCAACCCATAATGTTGTTAAATCACAACAGCCCTTCACTCAAGGTGGTATTCGAAAGGGAACTCCAATTGAGTATCATTCGGCTTATATAAAGCATGTTTCTAATCGGGTTGATGATAATTTGCTCAGAAAGGCCCTTGAGAAAATTGGTACCATGACCCATTTCCAGGTTGAAAAAACCAAGAACTGTGCTTTTGTTGACTTTATTGATGATGCTACTCTCAAGGCTGCTCTGGCTGTTCATGAACTTCAGGTTGGTGATCAAGTTGTTTTAATCGAGGAAAGAAAGCGTGGTGGTGCTAAAAAAGGTGGATTTCAAAAAAAGAATAGTAATGGTAACAGTAACAACTTTGGAAATGGAAATTTCAAGAAACCTATCCAGAAGGTTTAAAATGCTTCCTGGTTATCACGTATAAACAATCTTTTTTAAATTTGACGATGACATGAGCTAAAAAAATCACTATTAAGAAAAGTCAAAACTACAGGCAGAAATACGATGATGACAAATAAAAATTGAATTTATGAAGGCGAGAAGGGGAGGAGGCCTCGAGTTGGCCCGCAAGTTTACATTCATATATGATTGAATTTTGAGTGAATTGGTCAAAAAAGAAAAAGACACTCATATTTATATTCATATATATATGTATGTACAAAACAGTCACACTGTGAAAAGGCAAAAATGGCTTTTTTCTATTTTTGTTTTTTGTAAGTGAGATTGATTATCATGAGATTTTATGTTTCATTGCTTTGTTCCGTTATATAAATACTAATAGCATATAAAAGACACATTACATTTAGTTTACTATATACAAGATAAGACTCTGCAGCACGATGCTCAGTGCCACTGCGAGGGACTCATGTCAATACCTTTGGGCTGTCAAGAACAGAGAAAGTATTGCCTGCGAGATGAGTCGTTTGAGACAAGTGTCTAGTTGTACTACTATCATATTTTTACAAAAATTTACAAACCAAGATCTTTTGCAACCATAGCACGACAAATGGGATGATAGAATAGCTTATTCTTCTCAAAAGTTTCCAAAGCAAGTTTGCGGTCAACAGTATTCAATCGTCGGAATCCTGTTCGAACAAATTTCATACGACCAACTGTTCCAAGCCAGTTCGCAAGTGGTTCACATTGGCTCTGTAATTTAGCATCCATAGCTAATCGATACCATCGAGAAATGACCTCTGGATTATTCGAAGTCGATAATGAATAAACTTCGCCAAGAGCAGATATAGCAGCAGCTTTTCTTGATAATGAAATAGGCGATTTTTCAAGTCCATCACCTAATGAATCCAAGAACACCACTATTTGATTGGACGTCCATGATTCAATATCAGCTTTGGTAAATGATGAAAAATCATCACTAACATCTAACCACCTCTTGGATAAGGTATAACAGGCGTCAGCGATAGAGGTATCAAATTGGGGTTTAGGAGGCAACCCTGGAGTGAAATACCAAGAATCCCAATCAACTTGATCTAATTTATCCTGTTGATCTTTGAAAAATTCATAGACAGTATCTTTGAATTGATAAGAATCGAGAGATTTACCTTTGAATTTACTAAAATAGAAAGGAATAAATGGATCGAAAACTGCCTTGCCACCCAAAAGGTTTTCAAGATAGAATAAGAAATTAAATCCTTTTTCATAAGGAACAGTTGAAAAGGCATCATCAGGATCCTTAGCACCTCCTTCATGTAAATTAACCACTAATCTAGTATATTGATCAGCATTTTCACCCAGATCTTCGACTGCTCCCTCGAGAGCCTTCCAACCAATAATAGCTGAGAAATGACGATGGGCCTCACCATGAATGGCACCAACAATGCGACGTTCCAAATATACTGTCCAACCTTCGTTCAGCCAGAAATGTTCCCAAGAGCAATTAGTTACTAAGTTACCACTCCAAGAATGTGCAAGTTCATGAGCAATAACATCTACATTCTGACGATCACCAGATATTAAAGTAGGTGTAGCAAACGTTATGTTAGGATTCTCCATTCCTCCATAAGGGAAAGATGGAGGTAAAACAAGCACATTATATGTTTTCCAAGAATAAGGGAAAACGATTTTTTCAGCAGCTTTAATGAAATTTTCAGTATCAGCTTCAAATTCATATTTACAAGCAGCTAATTGAGTTTCTTCACTATAGACTAGTGAACGAGGTCCAATATCGGTCGAACGCAAATCTCCACTTGCAATTGCAAAAAGATAACTAGGAATTGCAATATGCTGATCGAATGAATATACCTTATTATCGCCATCAAAGAACCCCTCAGGAAAAGTAGAGGCGACTCCTGTAGAATCAATTGGGTTACCACTAGATACAGTAGGATAGGAAGATTGAATATTAATTGCAAAGGGTGACTTAGCAGATGGAGTATCAAAACATGGGAATAAGGATCTAGCATGAATTGCTTGACATTGAGAGAATAGATAAGGGGCAGTTTTACCAGCTGTTTGTTCTGGAGTAAGCCATTGAATAGCAGTACATTTATCAGTTGTAGCAAATTCAATAGTTAGATCGGAAGAAGAGTCTGTAGCAACTAATGGAATAGTCAAGGCCGATCCAATTGGCTCAATTCTTTCTCCTACTTTAAAATATTTTATCTCAGATCCATTGAACTTCACCTTGCTTATATTCAAGTACGAAGTGTCCAGAACCAGATTCTTAAGAGTTTCAGGCTTGTTAAATACCAGATCGTATTTAACCAATCCACTCAAAACTTTTCTAGACCAATCAATCTTTATAAAGATATTGGTTTTATTAATAGAAACATCTCGATAATTCGATTGAGTCGAAGGATCCAATTCAGGTGATTGAACTGGTCGTGATTTCTCAACAAGAGTTGACGACATTTTTACCAAACCAGGGCGAAATTTTCTTGATATTAGTGCTAATTTTTTGAAAGATCTCAATCCTCCTAATACCATTCAGGAAAAAACAACAGGAAAGTCAAAAGAACTCTGTCTGAAATTTCAAACAAAAACTTTACGGAGGCCGGATAACTGACAGAGACAGGATCCGCGATGCCGTGGAAATTTATTTATGCATTCCATCACGTGATTAGTGATTTCTGTCATTAGCCGCGGGGATCCACCAGCCAGTCCCTCCGGAGCTGGGCGCCCTCAGACCCCCTAGTTGTCGCTACTTTAGAGAACAACGCCCAATCCAAGGTGTGCGAGAGCTAGGTCACCTATCGAAGGCAGAGAGGTGACTAGAAAGTTATTATGAACTGATTGTTATGCCCTTAGGAATAATTATACGGTACAGTAGGGATATGTCATATATACTAAGAAATAGGTAGTGCAAGAAAACTTCCTATTTAGGTATTAGAGGCCATAATAAGCAATGATCGGTAGTGATTAAAGCCATTTACGCACTGAAGGCCCGCCGCACTAAAGTACTTCCTGTTTTGTAAATTACTATCTTAGGTAATGATCTACATTTTGAGAGACGTGAAGAGCCATGAGAATCCAAGGGTCTTGGGAGTAGATCAAAGGCTGGTTACCCCTTGATTTAGTGAATCTATAGAATAACCACAGTCATTACCAACTGCTCTCAAACTTTCCGTAAGCTTTTTAAAGACAGAATGATTATATACAGCTTCATTGGGACAAAGTTAGAAGATCTTGAATTATTTAAAATCTCAAGTGAAACAGATTATAAAATAATGGAAAATATCAAATACAAATATATAACAGACAGAAATGAAATAGTGATAGATAACAATTTCAGTGGATTAATTGAAAATGATAAGACTACATTTACTTTATTACATCCTTCCGAAATATCAATTCCAATATCAAGTCTATTGTATTGGTTGAAACGAATATTTAATAAAGAGCAGAAGGTTGACTACTTCGTCAAATTGGCAAAGAAGTGGGGTATGTTAGAATAATAACAAAAAAGAATGAAAGAATTTCAGATATCAAATCAGTACCTCATGAAGGCTACGAAGATTTATTCATGTTCTACACATTAGATGAAACTGTTCCAAAATTGGTGAATATTGAATTTAATGAGTTCTATTTTACTATCGACAATGACCAATATATAATTAAGTCAACCAGTGACCCAGAAATAAACGAAAAATTAGATTTGGCCGAATGTAAAGAACTCATAGGAGTAATGGGAATACTGGAGGAATATTATGCAGAAGAGAGATTGGAAAGTATAATAAACAGTAGAATTACTGCTCCTCCGTCTAAGAGACCAGTGCATACCCGTAAGATAGAACTTCCGCCATATTTCTTCTCTCAGTTCAGACAGACAACAAGAGAACCAAGGATTATAATACCCAGCGTCAGAAGGAATATTAATATATTCACGACGACTCCATTAAATTTAGACATCGAGAACACAAAAGAGTATATAATCGATTATGACAAAATGATTTTGAATATAAAAGACAGATCACAAGAGATGCAGATGACACAATTCATAAAGGCACTTTTTTAACATATTACGACTCAGATTATATATTGGTTAATGATTGTCTCGGAGATACACTCAGAGGCAAATGTGATATAAATAACTTGAAAGAAAAATTAGACTTAATATCAAGGGGTAAATATCGTATGTTAGAAGAAAACGAATATTTTCATGGTGGTGATAAATTAATATTATAAATAGTAGTACTATCAAAATACATAAGACCATGACGCATACATATACGAATATGAAAGTTAACCCCATGAAGATTAATAACTTTCTAATACAGTTCTGTTAAGCTCAAATCATGCTACTGGCGAAATTTCGGAAACATGTGTTTCTTGGCATCCTGCTTGTGGTATCCGTCTTTACACTGTTTTCTCTCTAGAAAGAGAAAGGTATCAGGTAATTACCGAATTGATAGACTTGAAGATATCGTTAAGGCCCCAAACTCCTAGCTCTCGCTTCGCTGGAGAATTTCGAGTCTAGTCAATCTCGCAAGGGTCTGGGGCATCACCCAGTCGCAGGAAGGTTAAGGATATGAAGAACTGGCTTCTATTAATAATTATATATAGCTTGTTCATGATTGTTCAAGAGCATCTCGCAAAACTCGAGCAATTGCAATTGCTTTTTCTTCTTCCAAGCGTCTTGTAATGACTTGAACTCCTACAGGTGCTCCATGAAATACCTCTGGATCATACCACTCGTGTACTTGCTTATCAATGTCACTAACTGGTTTGAAATTCTGGTTAACAATATCAATATTCTTATCAGCAAGGGTTACTGGTACTGAAACAACTGAACAATCAAGAATATTTAGTGCTGATGTATAAGTACTGAGATTATCTTGAGTATAAGGTCGAAATGATGCAGATTCCCAACCAGGGGCTATCCAGGCATCTACCGGTTTGGAATTAAATGTACGTTTAGCAGTATCATTCCAGTATTTCCAATATTTCTTCTGAATTTCATGCTTTTTATCGGCATCAGCCCAATGCTCGTTAAGGGTTCTTGGAATAACTTCTTTATTAACCAAAGGTGGCTCACCACTAATCTTACAAATATCATGAATCTCCTTATAAGCATCTGCATCATAGACATTATTACCCAGTTCCAAAATCTCATGATGATTTTGTGGTTCCCAATCAATTACATCATGACCAGCTTTTTTCAGGGCAACGATAGTCTCCTCGATAGCTCTATTAACTGGTGGATTAGGTTGGATTATCCCATCCCATCTCATAACACCAAAACTAAGCTTCTTAGGAAGATCAATTTGACGCCAAGGGATAGGAATAACTTTTGGATCTTCCATCCACGATTCTGCATCTATAATAGCTTTTGTGAAATACTCCATATCATCCAAATCCTGGGCAAGTGGTCCTATAACTGATGGGATAACTGATTGACCAGAATAAGAATTTGTAACATTATGATAAGGGATTCGACCATGAGATGGTCTGAGGCCATACAAGTGGTTAAATCCAGCCGGAATACGAATTGAACCACCAATATCAGTACTAAAATATATATATGTTAGAAATTTCAAGACTTTTTTGCTCTGTAGAGAAGATTACTTACCCAAGACCGATCAGAGATCCTCTAGATGCGATTAGAGCACCTTCTCCTCCTGAACTTCCTCCAGCACTCAAATTACGATTGATGGCATTATATGTATATCCCCAAATATTAGAAAAAGTATCACCGGCCATCATTGCCATCGGAACAGTTGTTTTCACGTAGAACACGGCTCCTGCATGTCGAAGCAGTATAGCAATTGTTGATTCTTGTTCTTTGGTTGCCGGTTTCCCAAGAAGACTGACATATCCAATTGAGGTTTCGATTCCTTCCAAATTTACCTGATCTTTAAGAGAGACTGGAATTCCATGTAATGGGCCAACAACTTTCTTGTTTTCAGCAAAATATTCATCCAACTCCTTTGCTCTTTGGATGGCCTTTTCAAAAAAGATCTCTGCACAACAGTTAACAATCTGATGAGCATAAGCGGCTCTTTGACAGAAGGCTTCTGTTACCTCAAGAGACGTTAATTTCCCTTCAGCAATCAGACCAGCTAATTCTTTGACAGTTTTAGAAGTTATTTCAACCACTTTTGCCGGTAAAATCTTGTCCAAATATTTGGCAGCATTTGGTTCTTCTTCTGGTCCAGGGATTGATTCCAGGATCCAATTTGAAGGAATTTTAGCTTTAACAGCTTGTCGTTTTTTCTCAGCAATGATTTCCCAGTTTTCAGGCATTTTTATAACTAGATCGGTGAATTCGTAAATAGTGTAAGGGGAGGTAGGAAGGAGATATATACAGGGGAATAGACGAGGAGAGGGGGATGATATATATGGGAAACGACACCCGGCGCTTATCTCTGTTGATATGGCAGATGGAGATGTAGATCAATTTCATAGATAGTGATCACGTGAATCAAGCGCTTATGTAGATCATAATCGATAACGGCTTTACGGATGAATTAGGGGGGTTCCACATTCCTGTTTGGGATAAATCGAGTCTGTCTCCGGTAGCTGGGCCATAGCCCCGGACTTCTAGTTCTCGCTTCGCTCCAGGATCAGACAAATTGGAATCGGTAGCTATGGGCCTTGGGCGGTACATCCGGAGAAAGGGACTGAGGATTTTGTATTCTCGAGCGAAGCGAGAGCTAGGGGTCTGGGGCCACGCCCCAGCCGCCGGAGGCAGAAGATCGTGAGGGCATGCAGAGGGCATGCAGGTTTCGAATTATTCTACTAACAGACTGTTATATCTTGATTGGTTATTCGAATAAAAGTCTCTACTCAAAATCTTGAGTCGCATATTTGAAAATTTCTTAATTAGGAAATATAACAGTCACATTTTTGGTGAACCAGCGTCAAAAGTTGTGTCGCTAATAGAAACCACTCAATTTCTATCTACTTCTTCACCACCTTTCGACTAATCTAACAAATCGACGACAGAGTTTAGGTCACCAAATACAAAAATGCAAATGTATGTTATTAGAGGATATGATATGAGGTGGATGATATGAATATTATGATTATGATGGAGTAGGATTGGTTGATGGAGGTGGAGGAGAGGAGAGGATAAGGAGGGTATAATAGAACAGTAGATGATTCAATAGGAGAGACTTATGATTCGAATCTTAAGAGATTCAATAAGATGATGTTTTGAAAGAGGGGAATGTTTTTGAATTATGAAGGTGGAGTCAAGGAGACGATGATTGTGATTCGATTTGACCAGTAAATGGGTTAAAGTTTGAGTTCAGCAATCCTCCTGACTCTTCTCCTTGTCATAGCATGAGATTAGAGATTCACACTCATATGACTTTTCATATCGTATTCGTTTTCAATATTCAGACTATTGGGCTGGGTTGTTTTGATTGGGTTCTATATCAATAAACTCTTCCCAGTCCTCATCATCTATCAAATATCTTAGTTGTTATTGTTCACATCTTCCTTCTTATTATTTATTCTTCCCAAATTCATCTTCTCTTTAGTTGCTGTTACTAACTTTTAGTTTCGTCAAGACCCTTACCGGTAAGACCATCACCCTTGAGGTTGAGTCTTCCGACACTATTGACAATGTCAAGACTAAGATCCAGGATAAGGAGGGAATCCCCCCAGATCAACAACGTCTTATCTTTGCTGGTAAACAACTCGAAGATGGAAGAACTCTTTCTGATTATAACATCCAAAAGGAATCAACTCTCCATCTTGTTCTCCGTTTGAGAGGTGGTATTATTGAGCCATCTCTTAAAGCTCTTGCTTCCAAGTACAACTGTGAAAAGTCTATCTGTCGTGTCTGTTACGCTCGTCTTCCTCCTCGTGCTACTAACTGTAGAAAGAGAAAGTGCGGTCACAGCAATCAACTCAGACCCAAGAAGAAGCTTAAATAAACAAATCGTCTTCATTATTTTATGGAGAAGGATTTTATTTCTTCTTTCATAATCGGGTTTCACTTACCCCCTTTTTTACATGTTTATGTTTGTCATAATGATATATATATTCAAAAAGATGTTTTTATAAAACGCATTATGCTTTGTGTTCTATTTTCTGTCTAGCTCTGCTTAGATCATGTTCAATCGTTAGTGAGGCGGGCGGTTCGGGCGCCCGAACCGCCTCTTTTCGTAAGATCGTATCACGTAGGTATGGAACATAGTTAAAGTTCTCATATCAATGCTCCACCTGGGTAGACTCGACAGGTCGCTCCGCAAGCTTCCGGTTTGAAGATACCGCCTGCCAGTTCACAAGATATGTTTCACATTAATCAAATTAAATAACTCTTATATCATTACACCATTATTATATCACATATACATAAATAATTTGTTCATAATTAGCTAGGACTATCTAACGTCTTCGTTAAAACTGGCTCATGCAGCAGTATACCAGGACAATAAGTAGATAAGGCACGATGTAACTCTAATCTCATAATAGGCTTGGTCAGAATAGCATTCATACCAACGTTCATACACATTGAATTTGTCTGGTCGTCCACAAAAGCCGTTAGCGCAATTATGGTATACGGATATCCCAATGTTCCACGAATAATCTTAGTGGCTTCAAGCCCATTCATCTTTGGCATCTGGATATCCATAAATACAATATTGTAATGAACACCAGTCTTGATTGCTTCTTCCACTTTAGCAACAACCTGTTCGCCATCCAATGCCCATTCAATGTCTTTGATCCCTTCCAATCGTAACATTCGTTTCATTATTTCCTGATTGATAAGATTATCCTCAGCTACTAAGACACGTATAGAAGCAGCAGTTGCGGATGTTTCTTCTGACGTTCGATATAATCCCAGCCCTCCACTTGATCGAGCAGCTTCTCCAGCAGGGCCCGCCATAAAAATACTATTATTACCTATAGAACCCATTGTAGCTGCCGCTGACATGGTTCTAGCTCTGTGAGGTTTCTTGATGATTGCAAAATAGCTGCTAGCATTATTACTGCCTGCAGTAGTAGAAGAAATCTTATCGTTCTGCCGCCTAATAGAAGGCGATAAAACTCTAGCTAGATCCATACTTGCAGAGGGAACAACTGTTGCTGTATTATTTGAAGCACCACCATCGGACAGATTAGAATCTCTGGCACGGAGACCTGATATCGAACCCAAGCTTTTAATTGAATCGCTGGCAACACTTAATCTCGACAACGCCGGCTCCAATTCTAAGCTATTATAATTACGTCTATGTTGAAGTGTTACCCGTAAGGTGAAAGTAGAACCCACTCCAACCTCTGAATTTAAAGTTATTGTCCCTCCAAGAACATCACTAAGTTGTCGACAAATAGATAAGCCTAAGCCAGTGCCACCAAATTTTCTCGATAATGCTTGATCTCCTTGAATAAATGGTTCGAAAACCTGTCTCTGAAAAGATTTTTCAATTCCAGGACCAGTATCTTCAACTTCAAATTCAAATCTGAGCTGTTGTGTCATCACTGTAGGTCTGGATCTCATTGAATACCTGCGCGAACCATGACTCATTAAAGACATTGATCTATTTCTAGAATCAATACTTTCACGCTCTCCTCCAGATACTTCTTGAAGTACAGCTTTGGCATTAACAAGATTTGGGCTATTAGGCGTCCCGGATCGAAGATCTTCTGTAATGAACTCCTTATTTATGGGTTCAATAGGAGACACTCCTCCGGAACCTGCAGCACCGCCACTTCCAGAGGGAAATACTCTACTACGATGAGATTTCACAAAAAGTTGCTTTTGAGTCGGTCTGGCATCGTCGACATGCTGCGAATCATCACCATCGTCAATTGCCGTTTCACTATTATTCGGCATTAGAAGTGCAGGCGGTGGTGGTGCAGGTATTGGCGGTACTATTTCGCCTAATAATCTAACTCTTACTTTAACATCCCCTCCTAGCTTAGTGAATTTTAAACCATTAGAAATTAAATTCATCATAATCTGTAAGATCCTACTGAAATCGCCATATAAAAGCATATTTGGTAAATTAGAAGGAATGACATGATAAGAAAGATTGATACCTTTCTCTAAAGCCTGTGGATCGTATAATGTCCGTAATTGGGATATTAACTCAGCAATTGTAAACTCCTTCTCATCAAGAGTTATATGGCCAATTTGGTTTTTAGAGAATGTTAACAGATCAGTCAAAAGTTCTAACAAAACTTCACCGGATTTGAAAATTAGTTTCAGAGATCGGCGCATTTTCGATGGGTCAGTTTCTGATAATGATACAGCGGTCATGCCAAGAATTCCGTTAAGTGGTGTCCTTAACTCATGGGTGATGTTTGCAATAAATAAAGATTTGGCTTCATTAGCTGATTCAGCCTGGATTTTGGCTGCTTCAAGTTCTCTAGTACGATCACGAACGCGATCCTCAAGATGAAAATATTGTTTAACAAGTTCATCTACCATTCGATTATATGTCTCGGTCAGATCAGTGAGTTCATCTCGGAAGAATCGCTTCGATTCCACCACTTTCATAGGTACTCGGAAATCACTTTCAGCAGCTATTAAATCCGATTCCTGTGGATTATCTGTTCGTGAATCACCACCACCACCTCCGTCGCCATTTGGATCAGATGGTGGTTCAGACTTGGATCCCCAACGACTACGCTTTTCGCTATTGGAACCAGTGGTGGTCACCCCTCCTCCCTCATCCTTGTCATCGGAAAATCTTAGTGTAGTCTGCTCAGTCGCAGTCCGTAACCTATAAATCGGTTTAACAGCTTGATGAGCAACAGGAATAGTCAAAAGTACCATGAATCCAGCAATCCCACAAGCAGATCCAATAACTATATTACGAAATTTACTTGTCTCTGCATAGATATTACTATGAGGCTCTTCTATTGCTATAGCCCACGTAGCGAAATCAAGGCTGGAGGTAGAAAAGCCAACAGCCACTTTTTTAGAGAAGGGTGTTTCGGTATTTATTACCGCACCACTAGTATTAGTGGTGAATGCTAATTGTAATGCTGGGTATGACGAGAAGAAAAAAGTATTCTGCCAGACTGGTGAATATTGATCAGTATTTGTCGGGGGTAATAAGTATCTGAATTGGTCACCACTATCTATAGTTGATAGATTAGTAACGTTAACAGCCTGTGCCAAAACCATCCTACCTTGAGATGATAATCCAGTAGTATCATTAATAACCTTTTGAAATGAATCAGTTCCAGTGACTAAAGTCAAATAACCAGATAAATCAGGCTTTTCAACTAATACAGTAGAATTACCATAAACTGGTAAAGTCACCGACATAAGATAGTTACCAGAATCAAAATAAGGTCCAGATATAGCTCCACCAGTTTGTGATAAGGAAGCTGGTGGTGCAACACCCGGGGCCAACGGTAATAACTTAGGATTAAGATCATTGAAAGAAGCTATAGTGCTAACATTACTAACATTGTAAAGAATATTAAAATTGACATCATAAATTCCAACTGCACCAATTTCACTAAATGTTCCTAAAGTCGAATTGAAGAACAATTCTAAATCCGACCAATTAGCAGCAGTATTATTTCCTGCTCGATATCTACTAAGCGCTAATTGAACTTGATCTCTAGTAGTAATCCAATATACCTGATAGAAAAGAGATAAAAAAACTTGTACTATTTGTGAAGCTTTAAGTACAGCCACAACTGATAAACTCTCTTCCGTCAACGACAAGTTATAATTAGTTGTATTGACACCCTGAAAAAGAAAAATCGTTAGTACTCACTTCCACATAGTTGCAGACCATATTCTACTTACAGTAACAATAGCTAGAATGATCAAAGATAAGACCACTACAACACATATTAGCATGATAAGTTGGACGCGAATTCCAACATGGAAAGTTCGCATATTATCGTCATCATCATTTTTCTCTTTATTTTTTTTCCGAAATCCCAGATGAAATCTCTGCATTGTTAAAACACGCAAATTAAAACTGGAGAGAAAACTCCGATATCGTCGTCAGTCTGTCCTGTTATTCTAAAATGATGATTAAGGACCAAAGATATTCATACTAATAACATTAATTTGACAAAGAAAAAATGAAGTTGAGAGCGAAGTCAAGACTTGACTACCACCAAGGATAAATCGTCGTCGTCGTCTATTGAATTTATTTATCTATCTCTGATTCGATTAAAGTTCTGATTATTTTAAGTTGCAATATTAAGAGAGATGTAAAAAAACTTAATTTGATAATAGTTAGAAAAAGATTACAATAATTTGAATATGAATCTCAGTATAATCTGAATATGAATCTAAATTTGAATCTAAATTTCGTCTCAATAGTTTAGTTAGTTGGTCGAATGGTTTATCACTATTCGTCTTGTCGGCAGGTCGGTTAGACTGTTATTGACTGAAAATGAATAAATTGACGAAGAGTGAACCTAAATTTGGGTGAAGAAGAAGAAGTGAGACCTGGGCTGTGGGCTGTGGGTATAGGGTCAGGAAGAAGAAGAAGAAGACGGGGGGAAGGTGTGTGTCTTAGTACTATATGTATAACACCCTAATCCCTATAGCTGTTGTTACTGCAACTGGGTGAGTTCTAACTAACTTTACGAGCTAGTCAGTCCCAATTAACCCTAGTGTTATACGATAAACAGTTACGTAATTGTACAGAGCTAGAACATAGATAGACAGACACATGAACGTGTAGGTGTGTGAGACGGCAGTTGGGAACAATCTTGCGGCTCATGCAGTAAGATATTCACTCATATGCGCGTTAGTTACTACACAGTACTTACTGTGCTACTGTACACTACCGCAGAAAGTAACTTACAGCAGCTTCTTATACTAAGTCAATAGTTAACTTAACATTAAGTTACTGTACTGTATTGAGCTGCTAGTGTATACAGTAAGTTACCGCTAACTTAGTTTACACCGTTAAATTAGTTATGAACCGAAATGAGTGACTCCTGTCGTGTTCCTATCGGTTCTCTTACCACGTTGGTTGGGAAATCCTCATTTCTTCTATACATGATATGCATGATTATGCGCATAGTAGAATAATAATATGTTCTATCATAGAAGGAACATGTCAATCTGAGTAAGATAATACTAAATTTGACATTCTTGTGATTATATTTTTCAGAAATCCTATCAATATCTAAAGCTAGTACAGTTTATCAGCCGAAAATATACAATATACTATATAGCATAAATAGAGGCAGTGACGTTATATGGTGAGTTGATGGAGCGGCAGAACAAACTCTAATTGTTGCCATCTACAGGACCAGTACAGCGCAAATAGCTAGTGAGCCTTAAAAAATATATGCCGTGCAGATCAGAAGGATCCGTTAACAAATTAACATAAACAGGGATATATGAGATATTATTTTTACCTCCTATTAAATGTACTAGTCACTAGGGAGCATGGCCCTAGTTTGTACTTAAAAAAAAATATTGACTGACCTGGGATAGAAGTTTCCGCACGGAGACGGAAAAGAATTTTAACCACCACAAAACCTTACTGCGAGTAATCATTGATGAAAACTGGGACTCCAGTTTCCCATTGGTGGTTGTAGCGTAGTCTCGACTCCCTCGTCCAACCACATTTCGCTCAAGGTTTCGCTTCATATTACTAGAACTCAAGAAAAGGATTTCAAGTATATAAAGTGAGAGAGAAAATTTGAGATCGTCAGGGTTTAATTCCATTTTAGGTATGCATGTGCATATATGTTCTCACTGGTTATGCAGGTATAACATTTAGACCCTGGATAACAGTTACAGTAACTTTATCATGACAGGTTCCAATCATCTACCTTCAGGATCTATAATGTTACTATCAATCTATTGATTATACTTTAGATTGCAGTCTAACTTTTTTAACGTTTTATTTGGGATCAGAATAGGCCACTGTCGGTTACTTGTGGTGAATATGTACTTGATATTCAAGATGCGTATAGCTCAAGTTAAGTTGATTTTCATCATATTTATTCAAACTCAACATTAACTTAGACCTATTAAGTTAACTTAACGTAATCCATTCATTAGAGATCTGGAATTCCCCTGTCGGGCATGAGCACTCGAACTTGTCCGAAATCTCACAAACAAAACTAGACTCTTATAGGTACGTTACCCGGAGTTTGAAAATCAGACCTTGAAATGAACCGCCAGTGGTCTTCATCATCATCTTCCTCACCTTTTCTCTCATTCCATGGGTATTGGATATGTGGAAACCTGCTATTAGAGCCAATATCGCTAATATAGGTCGACGGTCTTGGATAGCTGGATCTACAAAATGCGGAAATGAAGGTATTCGTCATAATCGGAATATATGGATGATAGCCCATAGAACGACCGACCTATCATCATCATCTTCTTCAATAATACCGAAATCATCAGTCTTTTCCTCATCAAGACGATGGCCGGATCCCAGAATAATAATTAAACGTACTAATACTCAACTTCCTAAGAATGTTGATGGTGATGGTAAACTTCAATCAAATGATTGGAGATCTAGAGTACCTAAATTCCCATTTGGTAAAGATATTGCTCCAACATTGATTCCAAAGAAAAATACTCCTAGAGTATCCAAAGATTTCACATTCCGACAATTAGTGATGGGTCTTAAATCATCAAGAGAACCGGAATTACTTTATATGGCCGAATCACATCGACTTTATTTCTTAACATCAGTTGCATTAACATTTGTTGTTTCCTACAATCTTTTTGATCTTTTAGATAGATCAGTGAAATCTTTAATTAATGAATATAAAGAAAACCCGGAAGATTTATCTTCAAGAGATAATATTATCAAGGCTGGTAAAAGAGGTTCTTTAATTGTTGCTATGGCTAGTATATATGGTGTTGCAGCATTTGTATTTGCAACGTTTCCCACTAGATTGGTAAGACGTATAGAATATCTTCCTGGTGGATCTTCTGCATCAGCAGGATTAGCAGGGGGAGCAGGCCAAATCAAGGAGCATCTTAGAATAGTCACTCATCCATGGTTCCCAGGAAGACCTTCACCTGTTTTAACTGTTCCTTTGGAAAATATGTCTATTGGTAAAAGATCGAAAGTGTGGACCGGTGCAGGATTTTATGGTACTGCTCATCGATCATCTTTTTTCTTTCTCATATTTGAAAAGAATAAATGGATTCCATGGATTGTTGATCGAAGCGGTTGGTTTTGGGGTGATGGCCGTGTGTACGATGTTTTATTGGGAAAGGAGTCGATTGAATTGGCTGAGAAAGGATTAAGTTATGATGATCTATTACGTATTCAAGAAAATGAAGTTAGTAAGAGGAAAGTGGAACTTAGAAGAGAACTTGGTCCTGCTTGGAGAGCAAAAGCTATGGGTCAATTAATGAAAGAAGATGCTGTGAGGTTACAAGGAGCTGCTAAAAGAGCTTTAAATTCGTCTGTATCATCGTCTTCTAAACAAATTGACGACAAGAAAGAGCAAGAAAAAGAAAAGTAAAATTAGAATTAATCTATCTTTGTAAATAAAACTGTATAATAATAGCTGTACATAATATGAGCGTTGCAACGAATCTTTAGCCAGTCAAACTTTGGCTCACTCCTGATGATATCTTAAACTTATCTTCTAGATAAAAAGTTACCACTTCAGATAGCAGGAGATGCACATGTTCATATTTGATGCTATCAGAAGCGATACCTGTACAATTTTAAATATTCTTTCCAACTCTGACGACTTTAAATAGCAGTTTTCATAGATACGTAGGATAACAAATTACAGAAAACGATATACGATATACCCGGCAGTCAAGTGCCAGTGCTAGGGAACAACTGAGTAATTTCCGAGTTCCGGTACGTTAGATCCAGAGGGTTTTCTATTTGTAGGACTAATATAGATTAAAAAGACAAATCAGACTAAAAGACTAAAAGTAAATATACGGAAATTAAAGTACAAAGGTCTTCACTTGACTAATAGTCTGATTTGTGGTCTCTGACCCGAATCATTTAGTGTTTCTAGTGTTAACTCCTATGTTTGGGGGTAGATTACTCAGAATTCAGTTCTCACTACATGCTTCACCTTATATTATCGTTAAGCTGGGACCAGTGGGTCGTTACAACTTACTCTGACTAGACTGGTTAACTCAAACATCCCGTCAAATGTCTCATCTTGAGCATTAATTGCATCATAAGCTGCCTGTTCCTCTTCATATCGTGTTTCTTATCCTGAGTAGCTTTAGCTTCATAAGGAGCCCTTTCAGCTTCATTCATTGCCTTCCATCTTTCACCAAGCGTGAAAACAAGTTGCAAGGGATGGACTCCTGGGAATTCATCATCTAGAAGAAAGTCATCTGGAAGTTCATCCAGTGAAATCCGATAATCATGTCTATGTTCCTTAATGAAATACATATAACTAGAGAGGGCAATTTTAATAGCTTTAGGATCCAACTTATTCTTTAGTATCTCTCGTTCAGTATCTGGCACCCACATATCACATTCTTCGTCATCATCTCTATACTCTCTACGCCTGAGAATTGTCGGCTTAAAATCAATCACACTCAACCCAGTAGGTTCGATCTCAGTGACATCCGTGCAAATAGTGTCATGCGACAGATATACTGTAATCATACTTCCTAACTTCACCTTATCGACATCGTCCACGTCCCTTAACGGGTCGTTCTTCTGGTTGTTATTTTCCCATCCAATAGAGAACGTGGAAGGAGCGCGAAGGTGATCATAAAGGTGTATACAGATATCCCAAATTAATCCCATACTAGCGCCATTTTCCTGGAGATATTGATATTTATCCCTTATCACAAGCTCTACCACGTATCTATCGTATCCCACGCACCCGCAACCGCCACCGTTAAGTATCACTTCCTCTATCCTGACAGGGGCTGAACTGGAAACATACGTCGCCATGACGCTTCTTGTCGTAACAAAGTCTTACGACGATGTTCGTCCCCTATTCAGTTCAATTCCCCCGGAAGAATAGCGGTCGGTCTTTCCCCAACGCGGGACCCTAGGACTCCATTCTCGTGGGCTGTTCAAGGGGAAAAAAGGTGGGAAGAGCTCCTGAAGCAGTTCATTATAGTTCGGTTGGTGGTCCGCATCAGATACTGACTGGAAAAAGAGCTTTTGCTGGAGAGCAGGGGACTGGGTGATAATGTTTTGCCAGTGCTGATAGACACGCTGGGCAGTGAGGAGGTCTCAGAGCGAGAGTTGAAGGAGTACAGCTTCTGCAAGCTCTGTGGTTAAGAATATTAGAGGCTGTTCAGTCATCTGTTATTATTTCTCGTGTTAGGGGATCTGACGAAACATAGATGGACAAAATAAAGTTAATCATGAATTCCAATATACGGCTTCTATCAAACAGATTTGGCCGACAATTCAGGGGTTGGAGTGAATTCTGCGGGCATTTAGACTATATGTACATGTACGTAACCGGTAAGTTAAGCACCCCTCATGTAATTTTGTACCGGCAACTTACAAACATCGTACATTTGAGACTTCACAATCATTAATACCATAATTAATGGAACTAGCAAAACAGATAATCAGCATGCTTACTTGAATTAGCACATTTTATCACGATATCGAACGGGAAATTCCTCTCTGTCTAGAAGTTCCAGAGGTGATCACGAAGAATTCCCCCTGTCTGCTGGAAGTTTCAGAGGTGATCACGAAGAATTCCCCCTGTCTGCTAGAAGTTTCAGAGGTGATCATGAAGAATCCCCAGTATTTCTCGGGGTCCCCTTACTGAAAGTGGTCCGTTCTGAATTGTCAATGAACGAGTGGATGTGTTTTTCTTCTTATGTAGACAGCATTCCTAGATAAGGGAGATATGCCTACTACCAATTAGTGAATTGAAGTGGACTCTTTGCGGAGTTAGTCGATGTTGCGACTTAAGATGGCATGAGTTGAAGCGACTCATTGTTATCCAGATCATAAGTTATATAGGTTTCCATTTTTGACTTCTGGTCTCTCTAGTGAGTTCCTATCCTGTATGGAACCTATATTTCTTTGGAATGATGCAGTTGAAGGTACTATGATTCCACAGCTCCGAATCTACAAATGCCCTCCGCCTCTTGCGGCGGACCAGTTACTCCGACCAATGTCTTGAAATCATCGCCTGGTATCTAGTATTATATCTCTGTTATGACCATCAGAACTTGATCACCATGTCACATAGTTTACTAACTGCCAGTTTTTGATCACTCTGATCCCTGATCTGATCTTATTCACTTTGTTGTCATAGTATCTCCTGATGATACGGGGGTTCAGTCCACCCACACTGAGGATCTGCGTCGATCTTTCTCCTCAGTAGTGAATATCAGATGCAAAGATGAGGAAAAGCCTTCGAACCAGGAAACAGGCCGCAACGGGGTTCAAGGGACAGAACCCCTACAAACGACCAGGTCATTGTAGAAGAGTTTCAAGTGATCGGTGTATCCGCCAGAGCGGTTGTGTATATTATGTACTATATATAATTACTTCGTTAATGTCACTTTTTCGTAATTGGCTTACTTTTTACAAGACAAGGTCACCCTTTCCAGCGGCCAAATAATATCCTATTCTATCTAAAAATACCTGGGCCTTTTTCTTGCTATCTGGTACTTTGGAATTAACAGTTACTGAGACACTCAATAAGTCACTGGCAGATAGTCGAGCTGTTGAAGAAACAGCACTTAAAGGCTTTCTAGAAGAACCTAAAATATCATAGATGTCAGAAGGAGAAGATACTCTAGAGGATGCAGAAGATCTAGGGTAGGTAATTTCATATTCAAAAGGCTTGGTGGTCCGAGAAGAAACGGACACAAGGTCATCAAATAGTGGATCATTGAGAATGCTTCTGGGAGGTCTAGTGAGTTTAGGAACATCTCTGAGGGAGAACTTGACTGCCTTTTCAACCAAACTCTGTACAGAAATAGATGTAGACAAAGTGGCATCAAGAGATGTTTTAAGAAGGTTAATATCTGCCAGACTGAACACGCCAGAGAGCTTAACAGGCCCTGCGATAGGAGGGACAGAAGAAACATCTTCAGACGGTTTAGACTTTTCTGCAGCCGATGGTGAACTAGGCTTTGTCTCTTTAACTTTGATGTTACTAAGGTCCAATTTCTCCAACTTCTGAATAGTTTTATTTAAATCACTAACATTCTCGGGAGAGATAACACCCACATATGCTAGTACATCTCCCTTCGAAAGACGACCATTAGGACCAGTAGCGGGGATTTTCTCCAAAGCATCGCTAGCAGATATACCTTTTTCTCTTAGAATTCCGGCAACAGATGGAAGAAGAGTCTGATTTTTGTTCGCTATAGAGCCGACAGAGCCTGATGACGATTTACCAGATGATTCAGGAATAGATGTAGGTGTTTCTGAGGTAGCTGGGGTACTGGCTGGAGACGGGGGAGGAGGAGGAGTACTGTCAGTTGTTTTGTCACCGCTAGCAGCTGAAGGATTTTCATCAGGAAGAGCAAGACTTGACAAATCATCATTAGGATCAGCAATTACAGCGATTGGTTTACCAACTGGGATGCCTTTTTCACCATTCTGTGCATATATTTTGGCTACTATACCATCATCTTGAGCTTCAACATCGATCTGGGCTTTATCAGTTTCAATTTCTAGTAATACATCTCCTGCTGAAAACGACTCTCCTATTGAATGTTAGAAAATAAAAGACTCTGAAGTAACGCTCATTCAAATCTTACCTTCTTTAAATTTCCACTCGACAATTCCTCCTTCTGTCATAGTTGGGGACATTGCAGGCATGCCAAAATTGGTAGCTTTCATGGCTGCTGAGGTTGAAGTGAATCCTAGAATGTTAGCATGAAACGAGAATTCGTTGTGAAAAATACTGATCACCATAACTACATCCAATGATTCTCCTACTAAAACGAAGGCAGGTCTGGAATTGGTATCATTCCATTTCAACCCCTAGCTCATTTGGAGTCCCAGATTTTCAGTCTCACTACATTTGATAATTGCTTCAATTCCGTCCATTCCTTATCTCCACTTGTGATTCCATCCATTCCCTATCTCCACTTGTAATTCCATCCATTCCCTATCTCCACTTGTAATTCCATATCTATTTCCGTCAGGTGATTCCTTCAATCTTACCTTTTGAACCACCAGCTACTAGACGAAGAGCTGCTCGAGAAACAATTGTCCTAGCCACAAATGACATTCCATGCATATTTTTTATCGTTCTGTTTAACAGAACTTAACAATTATGAATTATGAATTTCTATTACCGAACACAGACAGAGAGGAAGAATGAATTAGTGGAAATGACCAACCTTAAAACCGTAATATTTTGACTGAGAAACCTGGAAGATTTCGGATTAAGTTCACGAAGATTTCCGCCGGGTAAATCTCAACAAAATTAATAATTTATTATGTAATCTCGGTAGATATCATCTTAATTTCAATACCCGACTATTATAGTAAATACTTAGAATTTATCAACTTCTAATCAAGAAGTTTGAGTTGAGACTGAGATTAATTCTACTGTTCATTCATATAGATAGAGATATATTTATATATCAGATGAGTGAAAGTGAACGAAAGAAAGATGATTATCAATATTCCTGGTTAGACCGGTCGGATAATAAAGGTTCTTCTTCCAATTTTGGCTATCGAGATCGAAATAACAGAAATAGTCATCGTAGTAAAGATGAAAGATCATCTAGAGAAAATTCGTTGGATAACTCTTTGAATTCGCGAATTCGAAATGATAGTAGAAGATCATCGGACAAAGAGAAATATTTAACCGACCAACCGTCGGCTCATCGTTCTGACCGTTCTCAACGACATAACCGATCTGATATATCTCTTCAATCTTCGAACCGTCAGAATCGCAAAAGCAGAGATCGATCCAAGTCTCCATTACCTCTTAGACGTAGTGGACCTCTTCCCGATCAGGGAGAACTTTTTGAAAAAGAGCTTCTTCGTCAACCTCAATCAAAGCAATATAACTCAGCTCCTGGATATTACAAACCGCCTCCACCACGGCAGTCTGCTTCATCTAAGGAAACAGAACAATTAGAAAAGACATGGCTTAAAGGTGAAGATGATTTTATTCTGAAACAAATGAAAAGTGGTGCTCTCATTCGTATTAATGATAATAGAGCTAAACCTGTGGATTGGATGGTAGTGAGCCTAAAGCTTCTTGAACCTAACGCTTTATCTGATACAGAGTTTGTGGATTTGTTATTGGATAATGGAGGAGGCGATGGTGTGAAAAGAGAGGAATCAGATATAAACGAATTCGACACCCCTAATCCAGTTACTATAATCGATGATTTAAACGAAGAACAAACTAATGAGCTTATCAGTGATATCCAGGAGTATAAGAAATTGGATTCTAAAACTCCTCTGAATAATGATTTCTGGGATAGTGTTCTTGTGTTATGTGAACAACATATTTTGAAACTGAAAAGGGTTATAGTAGATGGTGGTGATAATAGAGTAGTAGAAGTAGTTGCTTCTGATATTGATAACCTTCTTTCCGGGAAATCATATGACGAATTAGTTGGTCTTGAAAATCGAGTGAAACTCATGTTATTATCAAATGATTCTTCTATAGATAGGGATTTCTGGTTCCAGTTATCAAAAAAGCTCAAAATAGATAAAGCAAAGGCACGATTGGAAAATATTTGTAATCAAGTGATAAATGTAAGGATATCTCTCTTGAAAAAAGTCCAAATTATTGAAGCATTAAGAACGAAAATGCGATTAGAGAAATTAATGGAAGAAGGTAGCAGGACTGATTCTGCTACTGGATTATATTCAGAGATGGATATTGGTAATACGATTGATATAACGGAATTCCAGGCTGATCTTTTGAAGGAGCAGGATAAAGTGCGCACAAGGCGATTTATTCCCATGAAATATGTTTCCCCGAAGCAGTCTAATAAAGACAATAGTGATCCCTCGACCTACGGACGTCAGCATTTACTACCGCTGAAAGATGCCGACTTGATGATGATGTCTGGTTTGAGAGAGAACGAAGAATTATTTAATGATGAGGATGATAGGATCCCCTTTGACTCTCGTCTTACAAAACCTCGTTATTACAATCGAGTCATGACCGGTTATGAATGGAATAGATACAACCAGACTCACTATACTGCAGAAAATCCACCTCCTAAAGCTGTTCAGGGATATCAGTTTAATATTTTCTACCCGTTGTTAGCCGATTCGCCAAAACAAATCCCCACATATAAAATTATTTATGACCAGAAGGACGGGAATAATGATACAGTCATTCTTGTATTCAAAGCTCCCCCACCTTATCGAGATATTGCATTTCGTATTGTCAATCAGCAATGGGATAGATCATCACATCGTAATGCTGCGTACCGAAGTAAGTTTGAAAATGGTGTCCTTCAACTTCATTTTCGGTTTAAAAAGGTGTATTACAGGAAGTAGTATTTATTTATTTATTATTTAACCATAGTGCCTCCGGCCGGACCCCGTTGGTCACTTGGCTCGGCCCCCAGACGATGGGGTGGTGAGACTTGAGATTCGAATGCATATATTTTGTAAATTACAAGAGATTAATAATATATAAAAACTTAAGTTATCATAACTTCAAATTGGATCCTTCTGCTTTCTTCTTTTCTTTCACAAGTTTACCGCTAAGATCGCGCTTTTCACCCTTCTTTCCAATAATAGTAACATTTCCTTTCTTAAGGGTTTCCATAATATTTGCTTTAGATCCCTCTTTCTGTGCTTTACTTTTTTGTTGTTCTTCCTTTTCTTTAAACATCTTAGCTCGTTTGGTCTTCTGGTGACGTTTTTCACGCTTACGTTCTTCTCGAGACATCTCTGCTCTTGCAACTGGTAATCCATTGACACCAACCACTTCTCGTTTATTGCCAGATGAGGCAGATCCAGGTTGATAAACTTCTTGAGGAGCCAGCATAGTCTCAGTAGCCATGGCGGTTGGTTGAGCTTCTTCCATAGAAATAGCAGGAGCATTTGTAACAATGGATATGCTTGGTTTGGGTGCCTTCGGTGTATAGTTCCATGAGCACAATGCATCAAGTTTACGAGATATTGAAGCATACATATCAACTACTTCCTTTTGGGCCAATTGTAATTTCTCTGATGTAGCATCAATATAAGTGTCTGGATTATTATTTTTAACATAATCATCTTCATAAAGTTCTGCAAGTGATTTTTGTGATTTTGTTTCTTGTACTTCAACAAGTTTACTTCTACGAAATTCAGGTAAAGTATCTGGTAGGCGACGAGGAACATCATCAAATTCTTCGGATTTAATTCGTCTTCGAATGGTATCCTCAAGAGATTCAGTAACCTCTTGAGTTATAACAGGAACAGGTTTAGCATTTCTTTCGAAATCAAGATCAGTTTCTATGAGCGAATCCAATGGTCGATCTCTAGCTTTGACTTCACCACGGACAGCCCAGGGCTTTTCTGCCACATTCTCTTCTTCTAATTGTTGAATTTGTTTCATTAATTCCAGTTGTTGTTTTTCAAAGGTAGATAATTGTTCACCACTTTTTTTCCCTGAAGCACCATAATTACCCTCTTCCTCCTCCTCATCATCATCAGCAAAAAGTTCCCTTCTAGCTGATTTCATGACATCTTCGATAGTATCAACTTTTGATTCCTTACTTAAGCCATTAAATTGATTATCTTCATTACTTGTCTTATTAGTCGTTGCTGTCCTCTTTTTCTTATCCTTCTTTGGTGGTGCAAAGAAATCATTATAATGAAAATCACCATCGGATTCTGAATCTTGTTCATTTACATCTGCGAAATAATTAATATCTTCGTCATTATCTTCATCCTCTTCATTTTTTTCCAAAGCAAGAATCTGTTGTTGAAAATCCGCCAGTCGGAAAAGGCCGTCATCGAGCACCGATTCCGGTTTTGATTTTTCTTCACCTTCAGTTGACCCATCACTCTCTTCTAATTCCAAATCATTACCATCATCTTCTTCATCATTAACTATTGTTGCCAAATCCTCCTCATCACTGAATTTATTAACTACTTCGAATTCATCATCTTCATCTTCATCATCATTCAGTTCCTCCTCCTCTTCCTCACTATCCAATTCATTTGCTTCATTTTGATTGCGAAGTTCTTCAAAATCTTCCTCATCATCATCATCACTATCGAGATCACTATCACTATCACCAACTTCTGAATTGCTATCATGTCTCACCCTCTTTCTTGATAAAACATCTCCTAATAATTTTTCTATAGCACCATCAACAACCATCCTTGCCTGAGCCCAGACTTGTTCGGCATCAAGACCATCAATATGAACTTGGTCAAATATTGAATATTGACTAGCTATTGGATCCAATGACTCCTTCACAGCTTTTAATGCTAATTTCCTAAGCTCATCATTAGGAACCAAAAGATCTTGAGGATTCTCATTTAGAAAATCCACCAGTGACGATGCCATTATATCTGTATAAAATCTTCCTTAACTAGTTACAAAGATTGTATCGTCTAATCAATCTCTTGATTTTTGAAAAATTCCGACACTTTAAAAAAAAATTTATGCGGCTAACGTATGATATGGTTTAGGTTATATTACTATATGAAGGCATGATTACTGTAACGGAAAATTCACGTGATTGTATCGATTTTGATGTTAACAAAATCGGATAGTTATAGTTGTCCATTGCCTTAGTCGCCGGAGGCATCAAGGGACAGACGGTCGGGGGGAATATCAATATTATGTGTGAAATGCGATTTATGTAAATTAATTATGTATTTTATTTATGCTTTCAATTCTTGTGATCGACTTCGTCATCGTCGCCAATCTGATCGTCGTCTTCTTCGTCTTCGTCTTCGCTGTCGTTTTCTTCTTCTGACTCATCATCCTCAAGTTTTAATTCTTCCAAATTAATCTCAGGGTAATCCTCATCCTCATCTTCCTCTTCTTCACTGTTATCAGCATCTTCTGTACTATTAACATCATTTTTACCTTCCTCTTTAGAAACCGAATTAGAAGATGCATTACCACTACTAGCCTTATACAAATTAATTTCATTTCGAAGATCAGCATCTTCTTCCAATTCCTTAAGAAACAATTCATAATCTCTTTGGGATCTTTCAAAGGCATCATCACTTCTACTATTTTTACCACCTTTAGCAGGATTAACTTCCAAATCATTATATTCCTTAGCCATTCTCTTTAATTTCCAATTACGAGTCTTTGTTCGAATCTTATCAGGATAAGACTTCTTTACAAGTACAACTTCAGGAGTTTTATCAGGATTTAATTCATTCCAAAGCTCATGATTGAAATTTGTATTTGTTAAATGATAACCAGTAACAGTATCTCCAGGATGTAATATTCCACCCAAATGGGTTCGGACATAATAAGTAGTATCATTGTGGCCTAAATCAACCGATCTAGCAACAGTAGCATCAGCAAGTGCAAATTTACCACTAACTGGACCAACAGGTTCAATATCCAATATAACATATTCCGTAAGAGTTTTAGCAGTAGATAATGATTGAAATGGGTTTCTCCAATAATTACCGGCAGTTAATTCAGCAGTTTGCAAATTTGTAGGATCTATTAAATGTACCGTATTACCAATTCGATAACAAAGAGTTAATTGATTAATACTTCCCAAAGAACGAGCTAATTTCTTAGGCAAAACAACCAAATCCTCTTTACATATAGGAACGATTTCTACTGAATATGAGAATTTATAACTTTTAGTACTGGTATGAATATTTTGTGAAATCAATTCTGAACTTTTCGATATTTTAGCTGGTATTACACTAGTAAGAAAATCCAACATTTTCAAAGCATGATTTCTTTGATTATAAAAAAAGTCAAGTCCTTCTTTATTTTCCTGAATCGATACTGTATATTTATGAGCATTATGTTTAAGGATTAATTGTTCCAAATAAAGAAAAGTTTTCTTATGATCTACTTTCTGTCTCACTTGAACATTAGCTCTCCAAGTAGTTGCAGTAAAAGATTTGGCACAATCTGGACATTGAGAAGTGGTTTCTATAAATTCCACTATAAAACTTTGTTGAACTAAAGTATTTTGGAATTGTGCTGCTTCTCCTTGAATTTTTACCTTGATTTTAGTTCTTCTTGAATGTGGTTCAGTCCAAACATATTGTGCATCTAATAATCTTACTTTACTAAGTCCTCGAAGCCGTTTCAAACATGCTCCTAAAAGCTCACGACTTTCTCTTGGGGCAAATATCCAGTGACTTGGAGGAACTTGTAATCTTTCACAGTTCTTACAAAACGTGATTACAGATTCCTTTTGAATTCCTTCAGTAAGATCAACTGATAAGGCTATACAATCATTACACATAGCCAACCCGCCTTCAGATTGCATAGAATTACCACAATTACAACATGATATTGTAGGTGAGGTATGTACAGGTACAAAAGTTCGTACTCTTTGATCAAGTTTATGGAGATCCATATTTTGATTCTATTCTGATTATTTGATTTGATACGGTCCGGTCTGTTGCGATTCGATTTGATTTGATATGGTCCGGTCTGTGATCCGATCTGATTTGATTTGATTTGATTTGATACTATCCGGTCTTTTGTGATCCGATCTGATTTGATACGATCCAATACTTCCAAATACACTTCCTCAGCCTATTCGCTATCCACAAATAAGAATTTATCAACTGAAAATATAAACAAGAAGAGGATGAACGACAAAAATGAAGGATGAAAGATGAGGAAGATATTCGTTTACTAATAAACACACTCCGAAGCCTTTGTAATATATATCTGGTCCTTACCCTAATAGTCAGCCGTTCACTGTGTACTGTTTAGATAACAAGTCAATTTTGCCACTGAAGCTTGAATTTAGTCAGCCATTTGGAGTGGACATAGCCCGAGAAGCCATAAAGCAGCCCCGTTAAATCCAGGTTGATAGTCATAGAATCATATGGTAGCGTGCCCTACACTTTTTCTACGATCCTCGGTTATTTGAGACTTAGATTCCAGTTTCGACTGGAGGAGCTTTAACTAAGATATATCTACATTTATTATCATAATTTTAAGTATTTTTTATTCGATATCTCTTGACAGATTCAGTCAAGTTACAACTCTTGATTAAAGTTATAGGATCTGTCTGCAGATCATATCCTATTTTGTATCATGATTGTACAATATCCAGGATGGGATTGATTGATAAGATAACGAATTTTGAAGCTAAGTTGTGACATCTTTTCTCATTGCTTATTTCTGAAATTCGGTCCCATATCTGAATTGAATGATATAGAAAAAATGACCTTATCATAATTGTTACTTGTTTTGATGATATTTCTCGATGAACAACAGGTGTGTTTGGTATACTGTGCAGTTAGTTATTCCAGCAGGGCCCACAGTTCTCTCTTCCATTAAACTTTGATGTGGTTATTGGTTAATTTTACTAATTCGGTATCCATTTTTGAGAACTGTTCGCTTTATTTTCTTTTCTCTAATACAGAAGTAGTACTGTTACTACTGTAGTTCTCCTCTTGTTCGTTATGACTTGCCTCCGCTTCAATGCTCATTTTCACATATCACATATTATATCGTCTCAATTTTCAATCTAACTTTCTCTGAGAATTCTACTTTTTTCCACTTTCCTTATCGCTCTCCCGGCAGAAATTGTGCTAAGACTTTTCATTAAGTAGAACAGACCACAGCATGCATATATTGCCACTGGATAAAGCGGCATACTCGCCTACGCCAAGCCCCGGATCCCTTGCTCTCACGAACCCCCTTGAATTACAGGTTCTCCTTTTGACTCTGAGCGTTTGTAGAGTTAGCAATCCGAAATTAGCCCCAATAGCCGGACTCGGAAGGAGGCATATATTAAGTGTATGCGAAAATAGTCTATTAATATGATCCTGATTAGAATGTTTGTTTGGCTTGGGATGTAGCTAATTAAACAAAGGCTCAACAACGCATTCCTGCGTGACTCTATATCTCTTGAATTCTCCTGTTTCCAATTTTTTTATTAACAGTTAATATTATAACTTCTTTGAAGTTTGTTCTTCTTCTGGTTTGACAATTTGGACTTTTTTCGCTGGCTTTGCTTGCTAAAATCGTCCTCAACTCTTGTTATCTCCCTTAATAATTGCCAGAACTCCTGCTCTACCTTTTGTAATAGCCACCCTATTAATTGCATTTGCATTATTCATCAACCGTGTTAATGGAGCATCTACAGATTTTGAAGGATCAACTGGCAGTATTTCTGATGCTTCTTCGGAACATCTTTTAATCCTACCAAAAGATCTTCCTCTGTCTCCTGCTTCGTATCAACGTGCCAATGCTAGCTTCGTTAGTCTAGTCGGTAATGACAATTTACGGTCTTTAATTATTTCTATTCAAGCAGTTGAAGAGAAATTTAATGATAAATATCATTATGATTGGGTATTTTTAAATGGTGAAGAATTTAGTGAAGAATTTAAAAAAACTGTCACTGCTCTCGTCACTGGTAATGCAAAATTTGGTCTTATCCCTAAAGAACATTGGGGATTTCCTGATTGGATTGATCAAGATAAAGCTGCTCTTGATCGTAAAAAACTGCCTGGATTCTTTAATGAGAATGACTCAATTTATTCTGGTCAAGTTCATCGTTATCGATCAGGCTTCTTTTGGAGACATCCTCTTCTTGATGAATACAAATATTATTGGAGAGTTGAACCTGATATTGAAATTCCTTGTGATATTAATTATGATTTATTTAAATTCATGGAAAGAAACGATCTTAAATATGGCTTTACTCTTTCCATTTATGAGTATCAATTTGATATTCCCAGTTTATGGGAATTACTAAAACATTTATTGATAATAATTCTCAATATTTGGCTGCTGATCCATTAACTGAATTTTACTCTAATAATCATGGTGAATATAATGGTTGTACTTTTTTGTCCAGTTTTGAAATTGCTAGTTTAGATTTTTGGCGTGGCGATGCTTATAATAAATACTTTGAACATCTGGATAAATCTGGTGGTTTTTTTCATGAAAGATGGGACGATGCTCATGTTCATTCTTTAGCTGTTGCGTTATTTCTTAATAAGGATGAAGTTCATTATTTTGAGGATGTTGGATATTATCATGCTCTGTTGACTAATTATCCCACTTCTGAATCCGAAAGATTAGATTTAAGATGTACGTGTGAATCGGAAGAAAATTTTACTTGGGATCGTTTTAGTTGTACTCCTAAATTTTATAAGTCGAAAAACTTGGAAAGACCCAGAGAGAGAGTTAGAGAGAGGGCTCGAACAACAGGCGAGATCGGGGAAACCGCGAACCGGAACTTAAACCGCTTGTTGAAGTATTTAGATAGATAACTTCAACAAGCGGTTTCGTGAAGAACTTTGGGTCGACGTAGTTAACCTCAGCAAAGTATCTAGAGCGGATGTGCACATTCTTGATTCATCTGTAGATGAATAATTCTTCTATCAAATAGAGGAAGATATTGAGGGAAGTTAACTGAACTCTAGGATGGAATGGTAACTACAAACACACTAAGTTAATTACTTTTTATATAATTGAGAAAGTTGTTCATTATCATAATCTTGGCTCTATTCACGTCCTTTTTGTCTTTGATTTCAGTTTCCTGCCGCGAGATATGTACAAGCGGCCTTATCCACTACCAGTGGTGCACTGACAAACCGACTGTAGTTGGCGAACAGGATTTGAACGATTTCAAGGTAACTTGAGGGAGCAATAGATAGGATCTGGGGCTGTGTTCCAGCCGCCGGAGACGGGAAGTAAGCAAGCTTCCTTATGTAGATACAGATCCATCCAGAGGATAGAATAGATATATTTATTGAAATGTGACCTATTTATAGTTCTTTCTTACTCTCTTTCGAGATTTATCAATCTACATTGTTATATGGGAAGGATCTCGCTTGGACGTTAAGATCAACGTAGAAAAGAAGTATGTCAAGGAATATGTTCAGCAATCTGTTTGATGGTCAAGAAATTACCACCTCGGTAATGTTAATCCTTCAAGATTTGCTTTTCTTATAAAATGACCCCTCCAAGCAACAAGTTCATAATCCCCGCTAATTATCGACCCCACCGTTTCATCCCTAACTCCACAATGATGCCGCATAATGACTGATGATGATCTCACTGCAAAGATATTAAAAGGGAATGAGGGTCTGTATGACGCAGGCCTAAAAAAGTAATAACCCAGATTGAGTTAACCACTTTTCGTTAACAATCGAGACTCATAACTTGTAACGTTTATTACCGTTGAGGCCGTTTAATTTTAATCCAATAGTTGACTAGCTTGGGGGATTTGAAATGAATGATCTTAGATGGTGGAATGCGATGACGTTTCTGACTATTTAGTTTCAAGTCCTGCCACGAATATGTGGAAGATGTAAGTTAAATTTTCTAAGTTAGGAAGGCTTCTATTCGCTAACTGTCAACTTTCATTTAATTTCATTATGGTTCCTGACAGTATGTATTAACTAGTCAAAATTAAAACCTTGAGGCAGGCTGAATGCATTAGACAGGGATATAGCCAGTAAGACAAGATTCACACTTCACGTTAACTAACAAGAAGGAAAATTACTATTGTAAGTAACAGGTAAGATACTGTTGCTACACATCACAACAGGAAAGGTAAAGTTAAAATAAGCAAGGTCCCTGTTGAGAAGAGAGGTATACTAAAAAATAACTTACATGAAAAAGTATCTTAGGCGAGTTATGTTAAATAGGAAACATTAGTGGAAAAAATACAATTGGGAAAGGTACAATGCGGTAGTACTGCGGAGAATAACATACTACACTACGTGCTGTAGCTAGCCCAACACAGAAACCAGTCTAGAAAGTTCCTCATTCGCTAAGTCTAACAGGCATAGGTTATTATATACAAACATATAATTGAATAACAACATCGATAAATATAATTGATTCTAGCAAGTTTTATTGAAAAATGGATCGGACATTATATAGCAGAAATCATACTTGTCTCCCTTCTTCTTTTTCTTCTTTCTTTTGTCATGGGAAAAGAACCGAATGGTAAGGTACATTACCATTGACTTTACAGCAGCAACAAATTGTGCATGGGCCCAGACCAAGGCCCAAACGAACCCGTCATATTAACGCGACTAATTAATCTCGCAAGTTAATCTCAATAGAATAATACACGTAACATATGTAATTGTGTAAATTGATAGAATAGATGAACCCAAAGAAGGTGCGTGCGTAGCAACGTTATTTTATAGTTACAGTACAGTACCCCACTATCTGTTTGTGCATCTGAGAGGCATTCATTCATGCCTCGGCAGGGAGCTACATATTCAATTACATTTTAAGGATCGATCGATATATTGTGCGGCAAAGTTCGTGAGATTTTGGCCTGAATAATTTCCCAATTAGGGATCTCAGTATAGTTTACATGCAGATCGATCCGATCGAGATCTTCGAGTAAATATATCTTACGTGACGATCCTACTGCAGTATGTACTGATCTTGGTGGAAAAAGAGGGGATAACAAAGGAACGTATGGGTTTTATGGGTCAACGGCAACCTACAATATGGACAAGTTACAAGGCCTAAGCAGCCACACAATTCAAATGAAAGTTAATTCTGAGAGATAGTTCTGGGATTTGTTTTGTTGGTTCTTTTTCTGATAGATAAGTCTAAAATGTTGCTATTCTAGCGGTTGGAATATGATTGTCAAACACGTCCGAAAGTACCGAATAATGCGGGGGTTTGATCTTAATTCACCAAAAATCAAGCCAAGGTCGATCGAAACTTGTTACACGTATATGATCATCGCATCCGCTATGATTTTCAAGAATGGAGTACAGTACAGTACAAAACATAAACATCACACCGCCACACCCATCTAATCAAGAGTAGGCATTGTTCTCATTATTCCTCAAATAGATCTCCGAGCCCAGACTCCAGACCCTTGCTATACCTGAGAAATAATATAACAGTCTCGAGCGTCACCACCCTTGCTATACCTGAGAAATAATATAACAGTCTCGAGCGTCACCACCCTTGTCTAGCCTCCAGCGGTCACCGAGGTCAGAAAGCATATTTCGAGTGTGGCAGGAACGAGGAGTCTGGAGTTACGCCAGGTCACCGGATGCTAGAAGCTGAGGAGTTGGAAGCTGTGAATCAACACAAGCACTAATCTATCCTCGGCTCATGGTAACTTACATGAAGCGTATGCAAGTCTTAGATTTCGTGTTTATGATCGTCCGCATTTCTTTTTTAGGCTGACTGACTAGACCTGAAGAGGTATAATAATGTTATATTATTATTAATATTGAAGTTACAGAAATAGCGATGGTTTGTTATTGTCTGTACCTTGGATGCTAATTCTAATTCTATTCATTAGCTGATTCTAACGGTCTATCCAATCTTTACTTTATGAACTGCAGAATTCTTCGCTGTTGATCCAACAATTAAACAAGTTTAAGAGAATGTGAGGGAAACCGCAAGAACAGAATCTCAACGGAGATTAAGATAATTCCAGGTTATTTCTTTAATGACAACCGACTTTAACAAGCGAACACCTGAGCTAAGTGACAAGACTGGGGTGCAGCGGCCTAACCGAGTCCCATATCCGCCCTGATTAATTGATCAAAATGAGGTAGGTATCTCTCTGTGAGGAACCTCGTGGTCTCGACGCATGCGATCATACATGCCATTCGAGTGCATAAACTGTAGGTTATCTAAATTCAAGTTAGCAGTGTATATGTAGGTATTGATTGTCCAAATCCATGTATTAATATTGATTGAAGTAAGATTAGTTTTACTTTTTTGTCGCTCTCTTTCTCTTTCTTTTACAAGCTGTATACAAAAGAAGAAGGACCCCGCTTCGTGCATGATCCACTGCCTTGTCATGACCGTTAGGGAATCAAGAGAAAGATAATTATAGGCATCAAAGTCGATCTTTCTTCCTGAAAAGATCAAGAAGCAAAAACAAAAGAAAAAGCATATTCAAGCTCCTATTAGTTAAGTTAACATTAATTTGATTAACTAACTAGTTACTATATCCGTCGCATTGTGGGGTCAATTCTATGGAGTCAATCAGATAATAGTCCCCCATGAGGTACGGGGTCAATGCCATCATATGTGGTCAACCATATATATATAAATTCACCTATCTCGCTTCTCTTCCTTCATCTTGTAGGATAAGTTTTTTTCGTTGTCGGTACTGTGTGAGTGAACTTCTTTCGCTATCCATTCGCTTAAACTATCATCGCTCAATTTGATTCATATACAACTAATCAGCCATGAAGTTATCTCATACTACCGCTGTTGTAGCATTGGTCACTGCTGCTCTGACGAATCCCGTCTCGGGTCAAACTACTTGTGGAACTCCAACTGGTGATGTTTTAAGTCTAGTTAATATTGTTGCGGCCATTCAAACCGATTCGGGCGACACTGCGTCTCAAGTCGCGGCTTTCCAAGCATCCCAGGGTATTGCTAGTGCTCTTGTTATTCAGAGTGGTGCCTCTTCGATTTCTGTACAACTAGTTTCCGCTACTGCTGCTGCTAGTTCTCTCGCTACTCCTCTCTCATTATGTGATAGTGAAGCCATCGCTAATGCACTCGGTAATGCAAGTCCTGATATTATAGAACTTCTAGATGAGTTGGTTGATAAGCAAGCTGCTTTCAGTAGTGTTGGTGTCACACAAATTGTGCAAGATGATTTAACTTCGTTACAGGGACTTACTGTTGAGTTGGAAGGCTCTGTTTATGGCGCGGTCGATTGCGAAATTGTTGGCGATCTTGCAACAGGGTTTGCCAATATAAATAGTGCTTTCTCCTCTGCTGCCGCCGCTTATAGTGTTAGTCTTTCTCCCACACCACCGGCTCCTTCTCCATGTGCCCCGACTACAACCACTTCATCGTCACCCATTCCAACAACTTCTAGTTCTTCTGTGACTAGCACGCCGATCGCTAGCAGTTCCGCTTCAACCACTGGTGCCCCACTCACTACCAGCACTTCTTCTTCTGTAGCCTCTGTTGTCTCGAGTGGTTCATCAGTTGCTTCGACTAGTTCTGTCGCCCCCACAACCTCTTCTGTTCCCATTACCTCATCAGCAGCGGTACCTACATCCTCATCACCTCCAACTTCGTGTTCTTCTCCTACTGGCGCTTTGTCAAGTCTTATTAGCGCTTTCCAGGCTCTTCAATCCGATTCTTCAGTTACTGATCAGGCTGTCAATTCATTCCAGGAATCTCAAGGTATCGATGGAGCACTTGCAATTCAATCAAATGAAGGAAACATTCAAACTGATATTAATAATGCTGTGGCAGCTGCCCAGGCTCTTCCAGCTTTGGATGCATGTGGTGATGAAGCTTTGATCGCTGCTTCCGGTTCGTTAACTCCAGTCGTGGTTCAACTTCTTCAAGATTTGACTGGCAAGGCATCTGCTCTTACAGGTGTTGGTGCTGGGGCTATTGTTCAGGGCGATTTGAATGGCCTTTTCTCTTCTCTTGTGCAATTGGAAGATGCTACTTATGGAACACTTGATTGTCCCACTATTGAACAGGTGGCTTTTGATTTCTCTTCTATTCAAGATGGGTTCTCATCAGCTTTTGCTGCCTATTCTGCAAGTCCTTCGGCAGCTCCTGCCACTGTGCCTGCCTCATGTTCTTCTGTTGCAATTTCAACTAGCCCATTAACTTCAGGAGGGGCTGTTTCCTCAGGTGCTGTTACCTCAGGTGTCGTTACCTCAGGTGGAGTTTCTTCAAGTGGAACTGTTCAGTCAACTACTGCAAGTTCGGGATTTACCGTTACTGGATCATCTACAGCATCCGCTACATCCACTGGCACAGTTACTAGTCAAACAATTTCCAACGACCTTGCAGCTGTTGCTTCTAGTGTAGCTGATCTGTCAAATCTTTTGCATAATCTTGCCGGCAATATTACTAGCCAGGTTTTGCAGGCCGTTTTCACATCTGTTGAAGATAGTCTTGAACAGCTCATTTCTGATTTGATATTTCTGTCTGATAACAATTTGAGAAAGAGGCAAGATGGTGAAAGTTTTATCACTTCTTCTGCTGCCAATGCTACTGAAGAGATCGTTTCCATTATTGATGATTTCAATAGTGCATACTCTAATTTAGTCAGCCTTGGATTGACTGCTGATGCAGTTTCTGATATCCAGGAGTTGGCTTCAATTGGTGAACGTATTGAAGTATTATTTGATTTAACATGTTATTATACTGGTCTGAACGAAGCTATTGCTGATGCCAATTCAATTTGGGGTAGTTCAAATGGTTATGTGTCGATTGCTCCTGTGTACGGAACATGTAGCTCCTTCCCTCCTATTAGTACTTATCCTCTTACTTCTCAACCTTATCCTACTACTTCTCAATCTTATCCTACTACTTCTCAATCATATCAATATACTACTGTCCCCGTTACTACTGTTATTGGTGAATCCACGATTGTCGTGTATACGACTGATATTGTGTCAACTTGTCCGTGCGAGGAGGAGCGTTCAACTACTTCTGGGGTAGAGTACACTACAATTACCAGCGCAACTACACTCACTGTTCCTTGCTCTACTTCTGCGGGTACAACATATTATAGCACGATTGTTGAGGTGATTACTGCAACCGTTCCTTGTAGTTCTACAGGTGCAACTGCAACTGCTGCTCCTGGTAAATCACAACCTCCATCCGGTGGTAGCGTTCCTGCAGTTGCTCCTGTGCAAACATCTTCGCCGGCAGCTCCAGTTGCACCATCACCAGGTTCACCTGTTCCAGCAGCTTCTGCTCCTGTTCAGAATACCTCGGGGGCTTCGAGACTTATGGGTATCTCTGGAGTTTTCACTGTGTTGACTTTTGGAGTTATGATCCTTCTTATGTAAAACATTTTCTATAATTAGGGTTTTAGTCTGTTTTATTCTTTTCTTTATACCTTCTCTATGTTGATACTCGTTTATTAATTTTGTAACAATATATATTGTTTTGTATTTTTAAAAATGTTTCTCCTAGAGGACCCGATCCCAGCTCGAGAAAACATAGGAATTTTATCCAAGGAAAGCTAGTAATGGGCTCTGTGGCGCGTTTCCGGAGGAAGATCGCACTTCGGCCTCCATCATTACGGTTCAATTCTAATATTTGTCTATCTCATATATATACATCTCAAACATAGCCAGAAACAAATTTCAACAGCTCTGAGAAGGAAACAGACTAGCAAAGTGAGCTAGAAAGTCTCTGGAGTAGCTGTATCGTCTCACCTCTCTAAATGAGACTTTTAAATGCTTTTTTGTCTAGTCATTATTTTACTTCGATGGCCTCTCGGGACTGTTCTGCTAATGATATCGCTAACTCCAAAGACTTATTTTTCAAATCAGAGCTGGAACGCTGAATTTCTTTCTGCTCATCCCACAACTCAGCCATGAACCCTACATTTCTGGGCTCGGCCTTAGATGCCCAACGATGCAATCCACGAGAATATTCTACATCTTTTGGGTAACCCAAATCATGATAAGCTCGTACATCTCCAGTTTTTTCTAACTCCGATTTTTCAGATTCTCTCATTTCATTCTCGCTAGGCAGACTTAATCGACCAGAAAAAACTCGGGCTGCAATCGCACCCTGAGATTCAGCCATTGGCATAGGAATGATTTTAAATGGCATACAAACGGTAGCCAACGTAGGATCAGGAATATAAAAAATTTGCTTATATAACCTACGAACCCTCGTTCCATCATTGATAATAGCATCAGAACCTTCAATATAGCTTTTCAAGTATGGGAATGAATAAAGATAACCAGTACAGAACAGAATATCATCAATTTCAGATATGCTAGTGCCATCTTTCAATAATACCGATCTATTATTTTTATAATCATAGCGGACAACTTCGGCCACATCTTTAGTAAATTCAGTTTTGGGTTGACCTGGAGGGCCTGCTGTTTTAATACTTCGATATACTGGAGCCTTGGCCGTGGCAATCAATTGAGTGGAAATATCCACACCACTTGGAGCATTTCCAATTACAAGGACTCGTTTATTCTTATAAGTAGAAGCATCCACAAAATACTTAGCATGACTTACAGACGATCTATCTGCCTCAGCCCATTCTTTTAAGCCATCAACGTCGGGGATATAAGGAACACGATAATGGCCAGTAGCCAATATCACAGCATCAAAATTTAACTTAGACGATGATGATGATGACAGCTCCTTTACAGTAACTATCCAGTTGTTATCTATTTTTTGAACAGATTGTACTAGAGTATGTAAAGAAAAGGTAACTTCACCTCCTGATAAGTACTTCTGAGCATAATCCTGAACATATTTTAATACAGATGTTCGCGAAGGAAATGGTGGAGTGTTTTCAGGAAAATGGAATCCTTTATATTCCATAATATAATTAGGAATATTTGTTTCCAAATTCTTATACATTGGAGACACACCCATTGATGGATCATCCGGACTTAACCAAGGGCTTGTAGATGGAACCGGAGGATGGCCTGGTTTAATAGGTTCATAATTCCATGTTCCACCAACAGATTTATTCTGATCAAATATATGAATTGATTGAAATGCATTCTCAGCAATAAGAGCTCTAGCTACCGCCAACCCAGAAGGACCAGCTCCAATGATAGCGATAGTTCTAATAGTCATTATGATAGGAATAACTAAAAAAAAGAGACAACGAAAGAAAGAAAGAAAATCTATCTTACCAGATTCAAACTGATATCCAGAAGTTGGAAACGAGTAGATCCGGAACTAAAAAAAATACTATGAGTACAATATGACTCCATCCCCTGAGATATATGCATGTCGGATTTACTGCGGCTGGGTGACGCGATTGGCTCGGGGCAATTTCTCGTAACTTAGTAAAGTAGATTGTGGCAGACCCCCACTCGTAGTACGCGGTGTTGTATTTATCATTAGATCCATATTGTTGGTACATTCTACCTTTTTGACATTATTCTTTTTGATTCTTATCTAATCTGAAAATTTATAATTAAGTCATGAATTCTTCTATAGTTGGTTGAGTTTTATTTTCTATAAACATATATAATATCTCACTATCCTGGAAGAAATCTATTGGAATGAAGTATCGGAAGAATCATATCTTTCATTCTGGAGTAGCAGAGCTGGCTCATTTTACAGAAATCATGAGAGAATAAGATCAAAAATCTTGGGCTGGCCCCTGAGATAAACCGCCTTTAACTGGCAGATAAGCGCTTAAAAAAGGCACCTTATAATCTTAGCTTATCGCACGTGATTTTAAGATACGCGCGCGCGCGCGCACGTTCGCTCTCGTGCCTTATCGTGAATTATACGTCTATGTGCACATGCATGCCTGTTATAGCGGATATCGGATATCGGATATCGGGACAAGAACGGACCGGTTCTTGAAGATTCAAAAAGGTACTGGAAGATCTCGGAGTACCGGAATCTTAGAAATGGGAACTAGTAATCATACCGATTTGACTGGATTGTGGTAAACATTTTGACTATGAATATGGGTCTATTCTCTTGGTCATTTATTCTTTATTCCTTTCTGTTATATAACGCAACAACAGCTTTGAACTCTATTAACACTATAATACTTTTATAGCGTTTTGTATATTTCATTGATCATCCAAGATGAGCGCCGAACGTACCCTTGAATGCAGCACCCCTGCTTTCTATATCCCAACTCTATGCTCTCCAGCCGCATTTTAACTGCTTATGTCGTTAACCGTATTGAGTTAATGTCGTTAACCGTTCCTTCGCACTTACATCCCTTTCTCCATACCCCATGGCTCGAGCTACTTTTCGTAGTCATCGAACTTATATTGTACAGTAATGTGTCTACTTCAGCTGGATGGGACCTCGACTGCAGGGTCTGTGACTCTGTGATCGGATCGCATCCCAGACACCAGAGATAGGATGGTGGGATTCTGGCAGCCGGAAATAAACGACTACCAAAGCATATGAATACGGGCTCGGAACATACCTCAGTCACCGGCGGAACGATCAACAAATTTCAATTTGGACTTACAGTCTTCTATGTTATTAAGATAACAAATTAATAATACAAACAAAAGTGGTTCAGAAATATATATCAGATCTAGATAGTCATTTCAGATTTAATTAGATATTACACTATTCCTTTAATATCCATAAATTGTAATAACACCAACAACAACAACCGCCGGCATACTGAATGATAATGATGAAGCACCACCAGTAGCAACACCCGTACCTGGTGCACCAGTAGTAGGTGCACTAGAAGAACTAGCAGCTGCTGAACCACTGCCACCACTGCCACTACTGCCACCACTGCCGCTACTGCCAGATGCAGGTGCATGACTTGTTGAAGCACCAGAACTTCCTGGTCCAGAGGCTTGAGTTGCAGAAGCAACAGAACTTCCTGATCCTGAGGTTTGAGTTGTTGAAGTAACAGAACTTCCAGATGTGGTAAAAAAAGGTGCTTGACTTGTTGAAACACCAGAACTGCCTGGTCCAGAGCCTTGAGTTGTGGAAGCAACAGAACTTCCTAATCCCGAGGTTTGAGTTGTTGAAGTAACAGAACTGCCAGATGTGGTAATAAAAGGTGCTTGACTTGTTGAAACACCAGAACTTCCTGGTCCAGAGCCTTGAGTTGTGGAAGCAACAGAACTTCCTAATCCCGAGGTTTGAGTTGTTGAAGTAACAGAACTGCCAGATGTGGTAAAAAAAGGTGGTTTACTTGTTGAAACACCAGAACTTCCTGATGCAGAGGTTTGAGTTGTGGAAGCAACAGAACTTCCTGATCCTGAGGCTTGAGTTGTGGAAGCAACAGAACTTCTGGTCCAGAGGTTTGAGTTGTAGAAGCAACAGAACTTCCTGATCCCGAGGCTTGAGTTGTTGAAGTAACAGAACTGCCAGGTGTGGTAACAGTTCCATTTGATGAAGCAGAAGTAGAAGTGGTGGCATTAGCAGCAGCAGAACTACTGGTAGTACCAATAGCTGCAAATGCTGTGGTAATTGTAGTACACCCAGAAAGTGGAGCACTGTTATTGTCCAAAATCTGCTCAAGCCAGCCCAAAGCATAAGGATCACCTGCTTCTGCAGTTCCCGTATGATCAGTATCAGGATCTTTGTAATACTGAACGCTGGCACCTTCTACACAATATTGATTAACAACATTATCAACACTCGCCACAGGGACAACTTCATCGATAATACCTTGATAAACAAATAAGGGGGATCCTGGTTTAGAGCCACCTAAAGCATTTTCGTTCACTGTCGCTTGAACTACTTGATTATAAACAAATTGTGCACCATCTGTGAAATAACTGAAAATATTCTGTTCCGCAAAATCTTCAATATCAGTATCTAAACAAGTACTATTAACTCTATAGAAAGCGGCAGAAGTATTAGGAGCTAATAAAGTTTCAAGCTGCGCTGCGAAATCAGGATACTGACTTGCAAGTCCTAAGAGTCCAGTAGGCACAAATCCAGTATAAACACCTCCATTAACATTTAAAGCTACAGCGGTAACATTGCATACAAATCCACCAATAGCAGTTCCAGAGATAGTTAGATCAGGTGCATATGTCGGTTGTAATTGAGCAGCCCATCCAGAAGCGTATGAACCTCCTGAATAGCCCCATAAAGCAACCCTGGCATCGGATGAGATGCCAGTTAATGAGCTTGAAGCAAGAACAGCCTTAATACTATCAAGAGTAGAATAACCAGCCTTAATACCTGCTCCAAAAGACGACAATGGACCTTCATAATCCGGGACATTCAAATACCAGCCTAAATCAAGAATATTCTGAAGATCAGGACTTTCACTTGCTGCTTGCATAGTAAAAGACGGAGCACATCCAACAAATGCGGCATCTTCAGGAACTTGATAAGACAGAAGTTTATCTGGATCTGATGAAGCATTAAGTGGCACTATGATAGTAGTTACATCAGCTTCTGGACCTCCAAGAGCAGTAGATGTTCTATATAATAGTTGATATGCAGCACTATAATTTAATTGAACAAGCGGAATAGGTACTGGACGAGATCTGATAACTGAGCCAACTGCGAGACTTTCATAACCTGAAGGAGGTGTATAAAAGGGGTCGTCTGATGGTAATGTTTGGGCATTTACTACAGTTGCAACAATAGACAGAGCTGAAAATAGGAGATTCATAAAAGATGTTGATGACTTCATTATGAACTAATTCAGAAACAAAACGACTTGAAAAGCTTTTCCAAAATTATCATTGAATAATAATAATATAAATAATGAAGAATGAAGAACTAAACTGCAATACAACTAAATTTACAGTGAGTTGAACAAGATTGTCGAAGGAATTTCTCATCAGTAAAGAATTTAAAATAAATAATTACTACGAAGCAAGATGGATAGCTCAATGTTTATAGAAAAATAAATGGACCTATATTTGTCTCATCTTGTTGCCATTCTCTAAATTATTTTCCACTAAGTAACTCTAACTGATGCAAATAACCAAATCAGGAATCATGGACAATCTAAAGTAAGTTAAACATATAAATCTAGTTACATATTCATTGTCAAACTTGCAGGAAAGCGTGGACGAGAAGAGCGTAGCGTGCTTATCGAGGTTCTGTTTCAGACAAAGAAACACCACAAGTGAATTAAAGGGTTCACGTCAGGCAGACTCGGACCCGGGGTCTGAGGAAGATTCCGAGATTATCAAAGTGTCTTCGGCACTATATTCTCTTTTATTGTTCGTGATTTATATGTAGAATGTCGAGAGGGGCCAGTATTTCTTTGAAAAGCTATAGAATAGAAAACTGAGATTCTTCGACTTCTTGTTCTGGTCTGTTCTATAATCAACTTCACCTTTTGTTCCTCCTGGTGTCCCTCCTTCTACATTCCTCTTCATCCTGTAACTATTCATTTGAATTCCTATTTTACTATATAGAGTGATTTGTCGGACAAGGACATGATGCAGCCCACAGTTTGAAATTACACACTCCTTGGCTTTTTATTCTTTCCTTACTTAAAAGTCAAGCTGAGTTGAACCAAATTGCGCAGGAGAGGAGGGAGGGGGCATGCATATCTTTTTCGAACCAACTGTTGCAGTATTTCAAAAGTAGGCTTCGCAGGCAAAGATTTCCGAGCATAATTTTCTCTAAGATTCGCATCTGAAATAAAATATTTCCGTTACCCATGTCAGGTTACTTGATTCACTTCGACTGTAATTTCCTACCCCATCGAGGGTTCTCCCCTCTCGTTCGGAGTTCGATGATTTTGTTTCGGTTGAGTTTATGTGATGTTTTAGGGGCAACTCTTTCTGATCATTTGTTTGCTGATTACTCCACGATGGGTCTTTACCCCCACTTCAGATTCAGCAGTGTTATGCAAACAAAGGGTCCGAGCTAGCTCCATTTTTTGTTGGCCGCATACATATACTATGCATGCATGATGCATGTAGTTAACCTTATCTGACAGTAATTGCTTGGTTTTTGCCGATCTTAGTATGACTTGTGAGATTCATTAAATGCGACGTTGAATTGATCTGTTAAGTTAGAGTTAAGTGAACCTTAACTATCACCTATACATGCAAATTAATGACCAGACCGTCACATGAACAGACACTTTAACACGTGCACATGCGAGATCTGTAACTTTATTACTTTTTAATTTTAGTAAATCGAAAATCAATTAAAACATTCATGCCACGAACGGCACCGATTTGGAATTAGTGACCCCACACGTGTTAGTTAATTTGACTCAACGCTAACGCTAAGTCTCTAATGATTCCTTCTAGTGCTGTAATATACGAGACACAAACAGAATATTACTCAAATGAATGTCTCCCTCCCTCGTAGCCGCCGAGGATACACTAGAACATTTCGACTGAAGGTGGGACACTGTTAGATCCATGTAGGCCAAAATGGCTGTTAAACTATCTGGCATAATCGGAATGATGCTTGGGACATTCAATTGTACCAGATCAACGAAGTTGTTAAGTATGCATAAAAAACTGTTCAGGACAGATCCGTCTATAGATCCTCGACTGCAGCGAAAGCGGGGGGATTTGGTGGCCCAGTAGTCGGAGACAACAAAAAGGGGGTACGAGAGTTAGACATTCATGATTCTTACATCTATACAGTACATGTTATTTACTCAAATAGCATTTTAATATCCTCTAATCGCTGAGCCTTCTTCTCTTCTTCAGACATACCAAGAGTTGAAGCTAAAAATTTCTTACGGTCCTGGATTTTGAGCATTCGTTCTTCGACAGTTCCTTCAATAATATATCGAATTACTTTCACTTCTGAAGTTTGGCCCATTCTATGAATTCTATCAATAGCTTGTGATTCAACAGAATAACTCCACCAAGGATCCATCATATATGCGTTCTGGGCGCAGACTAGATTCAATCCAACGCCTCCAGCCTTTAAACTAATCAGCATAACTTTTTTGTTTGGATCCTCACGGAATTGAGTAAGAACCTCACCACGAGCCTTTTGACTTAATGTTCCATCGAACCTTAGTGTTTGTATTCCATGAAGTTTTAATTCGGCCTGGATTAAATCAAGAAAACTTGTAAATTGTGAAAATACTACCGATTTAGTATTCAGCCCTTGATCATGTCTGAGAGAAGTCAATAATGCTCGCATTTTGGCAGATTGACCACTATCACTACGATATAACTTAAGAGTTGCAAAGTCCTTACCATTTCTATGAACTTGGAATATACGATCGGCATTAATAGTGACTCGACAGGTAGGACATCTTGGTACTTCACCTTTCTTCTTTTGAAAATTAATATGCTCCAGAATACAGTCAAGACAAGCTACATGCCAACACTCAGTAACAGCCAATTGATGCTCAGGGATAGGATCTGTAGTACAAATGGAACATTCCTTATCAGCATCTTCCAAAATACTTTTCATAACTTCTACCCCATAGGATTGAGGAAGAATTTCATTATCGGTAGCTCCTGTTGGTGATAGCGGCCGCAATCGTTCCAGTATATCCTTGAGGTTTTTATCTTGCAGGTCGAAAATGTCGTTACTAACAGAACCATCCTTATCATTTACGGAAAGTACAGGTTCTTCTAGATCATCTATATCTTGCCCTTGCAATTTCGACCAAACTAGAGATGGATGACAACAGGTCTGTCGAAGACGTAAAATCTGAGAGAGAATAGCACTGTATGATTTCATAACCGATCCTTGTTCCAATCTCTTATCAAAAGAAGACTTGGCGCGAGCGAAAATCCATGAATAAAGAACTTGTTCATCCTCAGAGAACTTTATTCTCTCGATTGTTACAGTCTTTGGCGGCAATTCTATTAATGGCTGACCATTTGCTTGCTTCATAGATTTAGTTCTGCGCAATACTAAAGGTTCCATGACACTCTGGACAACATTAAGAGCTTTTACATAACCCTTTGATTGAAATGGAACAGTAATAAATGCTTTCCAAAAGGCAAAATTGTTCCATGGTTCGACTCCTAAGAATTTAACAATACTATAAAGGTCTTCCAGTTTATTTACAATAGGTGTTCCAGTTAACACCCAACGCTTTTCTGAACGAAGATCATAGCATGCCTTTGCTGTTTTTGTATTACGATTTTTGATTGTATGGCCCTCATCAAGAACAACTCGATGGAATATATAATTATATAGACCAAAAAATACCAGATCAGGACTCTGTTGCCAAGATTCATCGTTAACATCATAACCGTTCATTTGACGGAACTTGACAAGCCCATTGTGTTCTGATACCAATGTTCCATAACTAGTGATAATAATTTTAGGAGTTATGCTATTTTTTTCTTTAATGAAATTGGTCAACTCATTCGTTGAGGAACCATAATAAACTAATACTTCTACAGTTCCCTTCTTAGAAGAATCCAGTGCCTCAGATTCCCATTGAGATAGAAGAGACATGGGAGCTACAACTAGAGTTGTGTTAGGTGCATAGTTGGTAGTAGTATTAGTTGTTGAAGTTATTTCATCTTGTGATGAATGGATTAAAGCCATTGTAGAGATAGTTTTACCAAGACCCATCTCATCTGCCAAAATACCTCCACGAACAGTTTTCTTCTGAACTGGGAATTTCAGACTGAGTTCACCGGCATACAAATTAGCATAGAAACATGAAGAATTAGAATAAATTTGTCGATGATCAAGTGCTGATTCAATCTGACTATTTGGAATTTCGGGCCAATCTATTGATTGCCATAATGGATGCATTGGTTCATTATCTGGGTTGTCATCATTTTCCTGGCTCAAATGTTGCCGTTGCTGTTGACTTAAAGTAGGAGTAGATGTAGGTGTCTCCTTTTGGATCATCCAATTTAAGCCCTTTTTCTGGTAAGGACGTAATGTGAAAGCAAGCGTGCTAGCAGGTTCAAGTTCATCAAGATGAGTATCTGGAGGTTCGGTTCGTTTATATAGATTATCGAGATCATCTTGATTAACGTCATTTCCTTCCTCATCACCGGAGGAGGCTCCCGGAGTATCAGGAACCGGAGCTCCCATTAACTGAGTTGCTTTTACTAGATCGCTGGTATTATTACTGATACTCTCCGCGTCTTCATCAGTAACTTCTGTTGCCGCCGCTAAATCTTCATCATTGCTAGTAAATCCAAGTTTATTAAATAATCCCACCAAAGCAGTCTGACGAAGTCTCATTATTCTTTCATCACCATTTTCTCGGGAGTTATCAAACATAGTTATTGAGGGCACTCTTCCTCCTGTTAAATATTTACGACCCAATGCACGTGTTGCAGTCTGAGGTAATACTAAATCTTTATAAAATGCTCTCCGTAAAATATGACACTCTACCTGAATGACCACATAACTGCCAATGCGTACAAAGGAATCAGCATAAATACAAGTGGCAGTGAATTCACATACTTCAGTATCAATTAATAAAGACACAATACGAGCATCCGATTCAGATAATCTAGCAAAATCTTGACCTTTAGAATTAAAAATACGAACAATGAAGTCTTCTTTAGAATGATGAACCGAACCATAATTTGATGGCGCAGCTGCTGGTGGCAATCTTTGTACTTTGAGTTTATCTCCATATTGAACTAATTTATTACCAGATCGAGTAGCCCATACTTCAGCTTGGAAACTACCAATATATCGGCGATGCCAGCTCGGTCTGGGAGGAGGAGGAGGAGAAGTAGAAGAAGAAGTAGATCGAGACACAGCCTGAGCAATAGGTTCTCGGACGTGGTGGTTGATGTTCTCCTCGTCCTCTACATCTTGTTCCAAAGGTGCAGACTCAGACTCAGCCGTCCGCTTAGAAGCTTGATTGACATTATCTATTTGTCGTGAAATATTGTCGTTCGGGTCATCATGAATATCTAAATTGTTGGATATCAGGTCATCCTGAATTGATGAGGGTGCAATAGTCGTCTTCTGAGAAATATCGAAAAACATATTAATGGCCCTTTGAATATCACCATCTGATGCTTCCTCCAATTCTATTGCTAAAGATGGTTCTAAAGTTCCAACCACTGCTTCTAAATTCTCCCTGAATGAGAGAGCACTAGAATCATGACTAACAGTAGCATTTGTTTGAGCAACATCTTCCAGAAGAACGTCATCACTCATATCCTGGGCATCTTGGAAAAATTTAACTCGTTTTCTCCCTTTATCCTCATCATCTTGTCTGTAATAATCTTTATAATATGATATTTCAGACGAGGGCATCTTTTTGATAATATGGTAAACCCCTAGAGAATAATAGAAAAGAACAAATGAATGTCGAAGCGACGACGCGTCCCAATTAATTAATTTGGCGTCGTACAATCTACGCGCGCGACGTAGCCGCGCGCTTGAAGGCAAAAAATTACGTAATCACAAGTTAACCGCGTTTCGGTGTTTGTTCTGCCTCCGGCGGCTGGGGGCGTAGCCCCCAGACCCCCTAGCTCTCGCTGCGCTCGAGATCGCCAGGGTCACGGAATCGTAATCTAATCGTGATTTCTTGAGCGCAGCGGGAGATAAAGGTCTGAGGACACGCCACAGCCGCCGGAAGAAAATAACGAGGGAAGAGAAAAGCATATAAAGATCCCAACATTCGAAATAACGAATGCTATGTGTATTTCAACCATTAACGATTAATAGTTAAAATAATGAAGACAAGTAATGCCTCTCTGAGGCTCTTTCATGGTTGTCCTGTCACTTCAGTCGGGTCATAATTGGTTCGTCTTGAGATCTAAGTCCAACGCAGTACACACAGTAGTTGGTGATCTGCCATTAATCAGCTGTATAGGGGAAACGATCCCAACTCACCTCTCTGTTCATCAAATAATTAGACAGATGTTCACGTTTATCACACCATAATGTCATCTGTAATTATTATTAAACCTGCCTCTCAATTTCCGGGTTCTGGAATGTGAGGAGCGTGATGGACTATGATTGACTCTAATTTGTTTCTTCCTCTTTTAAGTTGCCGGCTCATCATCACGATTCATGCGCTACTGAATATAACTGCAGCTCTGAGGTGAAGAGGTGTGGTAACTCTAAGTTACGGCATAGAATTGTACGCGTATATGGGTAATAGTATACATTCTTATAAAAGCCTATTCATACTAAAGGAACCTGGTACGGTAACTATTGGATTCATAGAAGAATAACTAAAACAGAATCATTAATCTGAAAAAAGAATATCAAAATGTCATTGTCATTAATTGATAATATTGATAATATGTCAGTGAACGAGTTTTCTCTAAGAAAAACGAACGGATATGAGTTTCAGACCCTCCTAGTCTAATTTAATAGAAGTCTTATAAAGGACTCTCATCTCTCACCGATCCCGCGGTCAACGATTCTCGAGCGAAGCGAGAGCTAGGGGGGGTCTGGGGGCTACGCCCCAAGTCGCCGGAGGCAAAATGGCCCCCACAGGATTATAACCTTTAATAGGATTTACGATTGCACTATATATATCCTTGAAAAGGATAATATTCTATTTTGAGTGCATATGTTTTTTGGTGTTCATCCACCTTCCTAATATAGAAATTTTCAAATTAAAGCAGTCACTCTCACAAATCAGATTCTCGTCCCTCCTCCTGCATAAGCTCTCTCCCACACAAAACAACTCACTCTCATACTAAATTTCATCCCTAACCACTAAAAAACCGACTCACAACTCAATTTCCATACAAAATTCACTCCATCGACTTTACACTCTCTCCATCATCTTAATTGTTGAACAACCATTTTGGAATTTTTTTGTTGTCTTGTCTTTTTCAGCTAACCAAAAATTCAACATGGTCGTGGGAAAGAATAAGAGATTGAGTAAAGGAAAGAAGGGTATTAAGAAGAAGGTCGTTGACCCTTTCACCCGTAAGGATTGGTATAATATCAAGGCACCAACTACTTTTGAGAACCGTGATGTTGGTAAAACTCTTGTTAACCGATCAACTGGTCTTAAGAATGCCAATGATGAACTTAAAGGACGTATTCTTGATGTTTCATTAGCTGATCTTCAAGGACAAGAAGACCATTCTTTCCGTCGTATTAAGCTTAGAGTTGATGAAGTTCAAGGAAAGAATTTACTTACCAATTTCCATGGTTTGGATTTCACTTCGGATAAATTGAGATCATTTGTTCGTAAATGGCAAACTTTGATTGAAGCTAATGTTACTGTTAAGACTGCTGATGATTATGTTATTCGTCTTTTCGCCATTGCTTTCACCAAACGATCAGCTAATCAAGTTAAGAAGACTACATATGCTCAATCTTCTCAAATTCGTCAAATTAGAAAGAAGATGGTTGAAATTATGACTCGTGAAGCTTCTAATGTTACTTTAGCTCAACTTACTGCTAAACTTATTCCTGAAGTTATTGGACGTGAAATTGAAAAGGCTTCTCAAAGTGTTTATCCTCTTCAAAATGTTCATGTTCGTAAAGTTAAGTTGCTTAAACAACCTAAATTTGACCTTGGTACTCTTTTGGCTTTACATGGTGAAGGTGCTGGTTCTGAAGAAACTGGAAAGAAAGTTCCAACTCAATTCAAGGATGTTGTTCTTGAGTCTGTTTAAACAGGTTTTGAAGTTCTTCAATTCAAAAAGTTGCACACATTAAAAAAACTGTTTTTACTTCCATGTGTTTTGTTGTACAATCCATCATGTAATAATGATATGTAAAAAATTCTAAACCAAACTTGAGCATCCCATAGTTAGTTCGTTTTTATCTTTTGACAGTTTTTCTGTCTATGCCTCCGGCGGTTGGGGCGTAGCCCTAGACCCCTAGCTCACGCTCGAGATCTGAGACAGGACAGGTGTGACCATCGACAGTGACAAGAACCTACTGTTGATTAAAATTAAAATTATGTATATAGTGTTAATGCTTTAAATGATCTACTATATGACCCTAGGAAGCTTGTTCCAGTGTTTATTTAAAATGAAGAACCCCATGGATTACCATTCTTATCAATAAGTGTATTAGTACTTTTAAGAGGACCCTGACCAACACCTGTCAATATTATTCTCTCAATACCAGTACTCAAAGTTGAAACCCATCTTTTATCAAAATCATCGGACATAAGTGGTTGAACATGAGAAGCATGACTAGTTTTCCAACCTTCAAGATCCTTGAGTGCACTACGTAAAGGCCCCAAAACAAGTGATTCATTCTCTTGTAAATAGTAAATGACTGCATTAGGACCAGCATCAAAAGTATAAGCAGCCACGGTTTGACCAGCTACTCGGTTGATATCTTCAACTAATCGAATGGCCGCACGAGATATATCATTAAGATAAAAAATTGGTGGATAACTGTCTAAACAAACGGCATGAAATTGATTCGAATCAGTCATAGTTAAATTAGCAAAAGTTTCAAAATCTTTTTTCAAAATAGCTTCCTTCATTTTTGTAAACCTTTGAGGAACAACATTATTAATTCTTTCTTTAAATAAACTTGAAGTATTTACTGTTAATTGCATTCCACTAGTTGACGGAGTGTCCTTCTTCTCAGCACTTACTACTAAAATAGCTGCTCTCATATCAGGCCAATGTTCATAAGGAGCGATTTGTACAGCTTTAGAATCAGAGCCATCTTCTTTTATTCCCATTTCCCACGCCACATAACCACCAAAGAGAGATCTACAGGCCGATCCAGACCCCTGACGAGCAAGAATTGATAGTTCTTCATCAGATTGAGGTAATTGAAAAAGTTCGGCAATCGCCTTTACTAAAGCAGCGAATCCAGCAGCTGAAGAGGCTAATCCAGCAGCAGTAGGGAAATTGTTTTCAGAAACAATTCTCAAAAAAGATCGACTCAATGGTACAATCTCAGCTGGTGGTTTACCAGATTCCAATAATTGTTCTTCTAATTGTTTACGTAAAGAACGTAATTCTCGAAACAAAGTTTGAATTCTTTTAGAATCAGCAATTTGTTCTTTAGTACCATTAAGCCATAATTCATCTTCAGTATAAGCTGGACTAGCTGAAGCAGTTGTTGTTGTTTTAAGATCATTTTGTGAAAGAGTAATTGAAATTGATGAATTGGTAGGTAGATTAAGATTTACATCTCTTTTGCCCCAATATTTTAAAGTAGCAATATTAACTGGTGCCGTTACTGTGGCCGAATAGATGATCTCCATCTCGTCTGTATACACTAAGAAGGGGGTTAGTAGAAAATTCAATTAATATAATTGATCCAATTTAATTCAACCAATTGAAAATTGATGAAATTCGATTCAAAAAAAATAGATCAAAGAAAATTCAAAAGAATTGAATGAAATCAAATCAGATAAAGACAAGTAAAATGAAGAATCAATCCAACCATCATTAAAATCTCACCACTACAGTAAACCTATCAAGTCAAAAACCAAACCTTATAACCTGAACTCTAAAAACTTACTATTGAATGCTAGCTTTCTACAAACAAAGCTTAAATCAAAACTCTAAAATCAAAAAAGAATATCACTATTGCTATCAAAAGAGAAGTTACCTGGATGGAACGAACAGGTGGTGTTAAATCTATAAACTTCGAGGAAGATTAAAAGAGGTCTGCCGCACCGGCCTGGTTCATGAGCCTCATGAGCCGCCTTCTACACGTGTTTTTACTACTGATCTAACTCTGTCTTACTTCTTATCTTTCTTTGTCTTGTCCTCAGGTGTACGGGTTAAGATCTCTGTCAGGCGCTTAGCTCTCACTAAACCCAAGAATATCCTAGACAAGTCAATTTAACCGTTAAACCTGAATCAAATTTGGGGAATCGGGATCATGTGAGAGTACGGCCTAATCTCAGCCGGCGGATGGCAAAACTGAAAGAGCATGACTATAGAAGATAAATAGAAGACAAATGTCGATTAATTTTATATTTCGGATTAATATAATATTGAGCATTATTTATGAGTGACCAAAGTTGGCGATTATCTCTGGTCGAAGTATCAGTGACTAGACTCTATGTCGCTGGAGGCAGCCTCGGATCCTGTATTTACCCCTGATCTCTGGATTAACGGCCCATGCAGTAGTAATACTACAGTAACACTGTATTATATTCTAATCTGCATGAGGCTCATGAGGCTCACGCATATTCCTACAGTGATATATAAGGTGTATGTCGAAGAATCCGGTGAAATGTCTCAATCGAAACAGATAGCAAAGTCTTTAATGGTAATTCATAATATCGTGTAGAAGCAATTCCCTGTGTCAGCAGATTGAAGGGAAGAGTTGATAATTAGCTGCTAAGTTATTGACATAACATTTACAATTTAAGTTAACAGTTATGCAGGAGACTTAGACTACATATACAACTAACACCCCTAGTTCACACTAATTTAGTTTGTCCCGATTCTCAAGCCCAACGAGAGCTAGGGATATGGGATATGGTCCAGCCGTCGGAGACAACAATTATCTAGAGCGGAACTTACTAAAGCCGAGTTGCCGAGAGAGCGGTTTATCCGGTTGGGTGGAAACTGGGCATGCAGACAGTTCTGACAATAAATGACTTTTATTAAATAATAAGACGTTGGTGCAACACTTAAAGTTAAGCCGCATTTGACGTTTCGCGTCTCTTCGGGTCTTTTTTGATATCCAGATGTTTTTTAGGAAGAAATTAAGCTTTTGGTCTTGATAGAGTTTGGTAGTAGTATATCTAGTATTTGACGTTGCTAATAACCTTAATTGATTGATTGAATTGTGGGTGTTGGGTGAAGTTAAAAAGTTGCGAGTTTTTAGGAACCGTCAGTCATTCATTTTGAAGGGATATATCAAGTTGTCAGTGGTTGAGCAAAATAAAAAGATAGGATCAACGTGTGATACTTGGTGATATAGTGTGATTCTGTTTCATTATGTTCATTAATCGAACATTAGGTTCCCATACTGGTAAATGGGGTTACAGTTGCCGTGAGATACTATCGCGAAGTATTTCTGCGCGTTCTTGCTATCAATCAAATGGTCTGGGATTGAATTTGAGACTATCAGCTGGGAGATGGGCCTCATCATCTTCCTCCTCATCAACGTCTTCATCAACAACAACACCCCCTTCAACTTCTCCTTCAACTGCTGATATCAAAAGCTCATCAGATGAACCTCTTATAATTCCCCCGCTTACTGTTCCCCAGAGGTTCGTTAATAGTTTACCATCTCAAATAAAACCTTATGCTGAATTAATGCGTTTGGATAAACCTATTGGTACTTGGTTATTATACTCTCCATGTACTTGGGCTATAACGATGGCGGCTTATCAAACCTCCGCTCCAATTACACAAACCCTATGGATGTTAAGTCTTTTCGGCTTAGGATCTGTCATTATGAGAGGCGCCGGTTGTACTATAAATGATCTATGGGATAGAGATCTTGATGATAAAGTTGAACGAACCAAAAATCGTCCGTTAGCCAGTAAAGTGGTCTCGGTGCCTGCTGCGATTGGTTTCTTAGGTGCTCAATGTTTTGCTGGATTGGGTGTTCTCCTTAGTTTACCTCTTGATTGTTTCTTGTTAGGTGCTGCTTCTTTGCCATTAGTATTCTCTTATCCACTATTTAAGAGGTTTACTTATTATCCTCAGGCTTGTTTATCTTTGTGTTTCACTTGGGGTGCCCTATTAGGATTCCCTGCTATGGGTGTATGGAATTGGCCAGCAATGTTGGCGTTACATGCTTCATCTTTCGCATGGTGTATGATATATGATACTATATATGCTCATCAAGATAAGATGTATGATATTACGGCTGGAATTAAATCCACGGCATTGAAATGGGGAGAAAATAGCAAAAAAATCATGACCCGATATGGCTATGCACAAATTGGATTACTTGCTACTGCAGGTATTTTAGGTGGAATGGGTCCTTTCTTTTTCGCTAGTACTGCTCTGGCTGCATATCGAGTATTTAATATGATTCGGAAAGTCGATCTAGATAATCCTGATAATTGTTGGAAATGGTTTGTAAATAACATTAATACCGGCCATTACGTATGGGCTGGAGCAACCTGCGATTATTTATTAAGATTACTAGGTTTTCTTTAGACTTAATATATATATAGTAGAATTGTACATATTTTCTAACTCTTTCCTCAACAATGATTTTTCTCCGGTCACAGGCAGAATAGCATTTTGTTATTCACAGGTTCAGAAATAAGGCACTGCCCAGATCTCACTACAATCCTTCAAAACTGGATATCCCATGGACATATTTTCGAGTTTTCTTCGCCTTTCCTTTGACTTTTTTAATCTTCTTACGCACTGGCTTAACGTCTTCCTCGCTATCATCATCATTATCATTGTCATTGTCACTGTCATTATCATTGTCATTGTCATTATCATTGTCATTCTCATTTTCATCATCATTATTATCTCCCTCGTTCCTATGATCCTTTCTGATTTTGGCGGCTGAAGTCTTCTGTTCCTCATGTTGCCTTTGATCTTTCTCGTGCCTCCATACTTTGATGGTTTCCATACTGGCAGTCACGAGACGATATTCATTATCCAGATCAAGCATAGACACCTCTTCTGCCTCGGAATGTGTCCATAGAGCTTCCTTCTTACTCGAATGAACATTGATCTTACGTACTAATCCATCGGCCCCACCAGCATATACTTCATTATCTTCTTCACCAGCTATCACACAATCAATACTTTGATCACTCAGAGTCATACCAGATTTTTGAATATCTTCTAAATGAGAATTATCCCATATAGTTACTGTGCCTTCAGACATACCATATACAGAATATTTATCACTGCAGAGACATCCACTAAGAAACTCATCATTTTGTTCCTCGCTCGTCGTCAGAACACCTTTACGAATATCAATATGCACAAGTGTTGTTGATCCAGTGGTTATAAAGTGATATTGATTCTTGAATGGCATATTGACAATGCTCGTAATCATATCATAATGTAGTGACGGGAAAGTGTGAGTAGCCTTGAGAGATCTTTGATCAAATATTGTCAATTTAGAACTTTCATCACCCACAGCGACAAACCTTTCATTCACCCGAATGACTGTAGGAGGACTTTGTTTAAGATCTTCCAAGTTTTTGGTAGCCACCCGTCCAGACTCCGCGGATGCCTTTTTTATTACTTTATCTGATCCTACTGAGAACAAGTCTTTATATCGATTGTTAGTCAAACAAAAAACCAAAGGATAGCTAGATTCGTATCCATGCGACCACTCCTCAGTCTCCAGAGGTTAGATATATCCGTATACACCAGGATCCTCAAATCACTTACATTCTCCCAAATGATCATATGCTAATGCTCGACAGCTACTCTTATGTCGTTTTGTGGACCAAGACTCTGAATTGACTCCTACTCCTCCATCTACATTATACTTGTATGACGCTACACGACCAGATGCTAATCCTGTGGTATAAATATTTGAAGAAGGGTGGAAAGCAAGAGCAAATAATGGATCATCAAATGATTGTTTGAATAGAATTCCTTTACGCTTGACCATTATTGAATTGTATCAACATATATATTATTAGGGTGTCACTATATAAATAAACAATCGATAAGATCAAGAAGAAAGAAATGTCTGAATTTTTCACTTGAAATATGCATGCACGTGCGGCTTCTGCAGGTCGTGCATGTTGCAGCTGACTGTGCGGCTCTGATTCAGCAAGACCAGTAACTCTTATGTTGATCAAATAGCATGTCAGGGACCATGCATCATGCCGATCGCAAATAATATCTTAAAACCCTATCCGATCTCAGTCGTTCAATATCAAGTGTAGGGACTTGTTCAGAACGGTATCAGTTATTTCAAAATGAGATGTCAATAGTTTTGGCAAGATTTACGCTTCGTAGACTCGATGGATTCTCTCAAATCAACTCGTACTAAATATCTCCAGCCAGAATTCGACTGTTGGTTTAGCTTTGATATTCTTTCAGATAGTAAGAAAGAATCATATTAGAAACCGTGAAAATGAATTTGATATTCCAGGTCGATTGTCGTTAGGAAGAAATTACCTCCAGTTCCATATCATAGATTACGTAACCAATAGAATCATATTCCCCGGTGACGTTCAGATAGTGCGGGTGATGGCTCATCGTAAATATAAATTCCTACACTCAGATCACTGAACCGCAAGAAAAAAAGAAAACAGAATATTTATATTCTTATAGTGAGTAACGTTGTCACGTCTGTGGAGGTCTCAGGTGAAGTTTGCTGGAATTGTATCATCAATCAGTTCTCAGGTGGATAGACAACTTTCGTCTTTATCCGGTTCTCCCTGAAGAGGAAAATCACATTCAGCCTGAATCAAGACCATTTAATGGCAGAGAATGTCGGGAATCCGAGGTTACGTGCCTGATCTACACTTTCGTTTTTATTACTCGTCAGATTGGGCCATCTGATAGCACCCGAAATGTGCCGTGCGGATGTTGTTGGCTTTCTCTTGAAGAGCCATACGCTTCATCCGAGTACACTCCGAATGATATGAACAGTGAATCGAGATCCCCCAAAACTTACACTCGATCGCTATAAACAGAATTTACGGTTAATAAAGATATTTAAGCTAACGAGTGGCATATGCGCAGCCAGAAATAAACAGCAAGCCCCGAATATTCCGCTAGCTCACGGCTCTGCCCGAGTATCGTTTTCCAACCTCTCAATCGAAGTGACAGTTAGGGGGGGGGGGGGTTGGTAAAACGCTCTTAGGGCTATCTGACTAATCCCCAGACGAACTTTTACATTACTCCCTTGAGTACTAACTATTGCTATAGGTGAAATGTGAGTAACAATTTTGAAAAAGATTGGCAAACGCTTAAAACATGTTGCATATGGCATTTTCATATGGTTGTTGTTTTCTGTGGAGATACATAATATTATATATATAATTGGGACTACAACCCAGATCCAGATGTCCTCCGAGACATCCAAAGTGCCAAATGGCTACTGACTCAGTCTCCCAGCTACTTTGACCGCTCAATTCGAGATTCACAATGTCAAATGCGTGAAGGTAGCGAATCGAATATCAGCCTCCGGGGTTACGTCAAAGATCCTATGCTCTGCCTCGCTCTACTAAAGCCCTCCGGGGTCTCGAGATCAGACTAGATAACTGTAGATCAGAAATAACAAGTGTCCGGAACACCAGAAGCTAGTGCATGTCGCCTTGAAGTCTGCCGGAATCTCGACCGAGTCGGGAGTAGCAAGCGTACACTCCACCAAGTTTATGGTCATAACCGGAACTTTGAACTTCGGGTCTTGACGAGTTGCTACTTGTTAACTGGATAGAAAGTTTATTTACGATTTGTGCTATGTAAACAAGAATCGCATCTGCAACCAGGGATAGTAGCACAAGCAATTTGAATCTTCAACAGAATTTCGCCTGACGTTATATCTGCATGGGATGGTTGGGGCTCCACCTCAGAATTCCAGTTCGTTATATGCTTGACATTTACCGATCTTTTACGCCTGGTTTCAACTAGATTAATTAGCCTTTGTTGGGTCTTGATGCTGCCGAACCTCATAACAATGTCAGTCAGCGATCAGAAACAGTTTGGAAATGAGATATAGACTCTGTTGGTCGAAGAATGTGGAAAAAACAAAGTATGAGAGATAAAATAAGTAAAAATATGAATCTAATGAGATATAACTTGTGTAAAGAAGAGAAGAAAAGAGCAGAATAACGAAATGCAGTAGAGAACTAGGTAACATACACATTAAGAATATAAGTTCATCGAGTAACGAACAGCATTGAACTTTCGAAGTAGCCAGTCAAATACTCTCTAGTTAGACAGACGCAGTTTCAGAGTTCTAAAAGTTTTAAACAGTACGTCTGACAGTTTCCAAATAACCAGCGAAAGGAGTATATAAACTCTTTGCAAGCTTTGCAAGCTTTATAATATTAGTTTATCACCACCATGAAAATCTTCATTCTCTTGTCTCAGATCATAGCGAAACCTTGCTATCAAGTCTAATTTTTCCTTGAAATTATTTACATCACATTTGCCTTTTAGTTCAGGTCCCAACAGTCGATTTACCAATATATAACCTGAGTTAAAATATGTTATAAAATAGCCTTTATGAATAGTGTCATCTGCATCTCTTGTGATCTGTCTTTTATATTCATAATCATCCATTTTATCATTATCGATTATATACTCTTTTGTGTACTCGATGTCTAAATTTAAGGGAGTCGTTGTGAATATATGAATATTCCTTCTGACGCTGGGTACTATTGGTACGATAGCCCTTGGTACTTTTCTGGCTTGTCTGAATTGAGGGTCAAAATATGGTGGAAGTTCTATTTTACGTGTATGCCTTGGTCTCTTAGACGGAGGAGCAGTGCTTCTACTGTTTATTATACTTTCCAATGCTTCTTCTGCATAATATTCCTCCAGTATTCCCATTATTCCTATGAGTTCTTTACATTCGGCCAAATCTAATTTTTCGTTTATTTCTGGGTTACTGGTTGACTTAATGATATATTCGTCATCGTCGATAGTAAAATAGAAGTTATTAAACTCAATGTTCACCAATTTTGGAATAATTTCATCTAATGTATAAAACATGAACAAATCTTCGTAGCCTTCATGAGACATTGATTTGATATCTGAAATTCTTTCATTCTTTTTTGTTATTATTCTAACATACCCCACCTGTTTTGCCAAAGTGACGAAATAGTCAACCTTCTGTTTTTTACTAAATATTGCTTTTAACCAATACAACAGACTGGATATCGGAACAGATATTTCGGAAGGATGTAACATTGTAAATGTAGTTTTATCATTTTCAATTAATCCACTGAAATTGTTATCTATCACAATTTCGCTTCTGTCTTTTATATATTTGTATTTGATATTTTCTAAGATTTTTTTATCATCGTCATTAGAGATTTTAAATAATTCAAGATCTTCTAACTTTGTCTCAATAAAGCTGTATACTATCATCTTATTTTAAAATATTGGAGAAAGTTCCCGCTATCTCGGCCATCAAAGGAAACAAAAAGTGGAAAGAGTAAGTTTTCAGGAATCCAGCGAAAAGGCTGTTCTTTTATGTATTTCCATTAATCAGGGTAATCAGCCCCTATATATATATAAATATATATGTGTATAGGGTCGACGAAAGCGTTAACAAACCTATGCATGCATGCACGCGTTGCAAGAGTAGTATCGCCCCTTATGCAGCAGATTGAACCAAGCCAACTTGAAGTCTGCAAAACATTGTTATTCCAATTAAACGTAATTGTTTACGTATACTACTGTACCCCCCCCTCCTCTAGCAGCAAGCGTGGGATCGGCTGGTTGCAGGCCAGATTTGTTGACTGGGACATGCAGGTTAATCACACCAATTTGCCCACAACTACAGCAGTAGTAGCTCACAGCTCTTCTTCCCTCCCCTATACAGCTGTTCTCGATAGGCGGGGGACGATTACAGTTGACGCGGAAGTAGAGGGAAGCAGAAATAAACTCTAATAGCAATAATAATTAATGATGATTGGATGGATGCATGTGGTGCTAGGTGGTCAGATCTTCGTGTCATGGTCCCGGTGCATTGTTCAAGCTGCTCTAGCTAGACGATCGTGGTAAATAAAAAAAATTTGGCTGTAGGACAAACACAGATATTTGTGAACACCAACCATTTTCTCGAGGCAAGAAAGCAAAGTCTGGTATGTTGACACACTCCTCAGCCGAGGTTTTAATGTTCAAAATTTCCTCTGACGATTTTTAATGAGCACCTCATTCCTTAGGTCCTTGAGACACGGATAAGTTCTCGGCTGTTAAATTCTATTTTGCTTCTTTTTGTCTGAGTTAATAATATGACAATTAATTCCAAAAAACAAGTACTTAAAGAGATTTTATCTTTTTCCTTTCTTCTTGTTCTTTCCCCTTCTTTTCGTTCGGTTCCAAAATTTTCTCGTCACTCAAACATGCACATCACAATCTGAAGTAGACCTTTACACGACATTACATAAAGCGAATTATAACAAAAAACATGCTGGTAACAATTTGATTACCAGATTATTGGGAGCAGTTCCGACCCTTTTGTCCGAAGCCAGCCAGGCTTGCATGAACAATTTTGGAAAGAGAATGGTACTAACAATTTGTAAAGACAAAATTTAGCGTGAACATATCGACATATATACAGTGACAAAAGGTAAGATAGGAACCAGTCCCGGCCTGGACTTTCTGAGGCTCTGGTCCAGAAGCACGCCTTGTTTTGCCTTTAGCCAGGGGTCGCCGAGGAGGAGTTCAGCTCATCGTTTTAATGAAACAAATGTATAATGTCATATGAGTTATTCAATAGTACTTCTGAAATACCATTGTTAGCTTACAATAGGAACACAGAAGTCAATCAATGATTTATCAAGGGCACTTGTGATGTTTGGATTGTACATGAGCTTCAAAACTTTCAAATTGTTCTTTATAGTTTTCTCACAGGATTCGAATTTTATTTTCCTGTGCATGTGATTTAGACCTGATTCGTTTGGATTATACAGTTACCGATGCTGCTGCTGCTACAGCTTGAACAGTATTCCTCTTATATACTACTGGTTCTGGTTCTGGTTCAGGGTCTGGTTCAGGGTCTGGTGCTGCTCACTGGCAGCAGAGTGAGTTGCTGAGATACCTGATGTTGAGGAAATGTCACTACCGAAATTTGTCGAAGTGGAAGTATGATCATCATCTTGTTTGCTTCCCGACTGAGTAGAACCTTTTTCATCAGTGTTTGCCAATTTGCTTGAAGAGGCATGTGCTACATTAGCAGCTTAGCCATTAGCGCCGACAATAGTACTAGTCCCCTGTGAATGGAATTCATTTCAAATCGATGTACTATTTCGGATGCTGCCAACTCATAGATTGTAAGGTTAATTCTGGCCGATCCAAGTAAAGCAAAAGCCGTTATTGGTTCTAATCAACGAGGTGCTTCGTGGCTTTCCGGTGCGTATGCTCATTTACAATCAAATCTTCTCCAGCATCTTGTTCTAGTTCCAATCATTCTTCCTCTTTTACCCATTCTTTCTCCGTTTCCTCTTCTTTCGATTAATTTGTTAGTTTGTGTTTTCTTTCGTGTGAACCCTTTTCTAAACCTCACATGATCAAGAGGAACACAAATAAAAGGACATTGTCCTGAAGCATTCAACCCTGAACAGAGACCAATAACTTGCAGACATCAGTAGGGCTGTGGAAATATATGAGGACGAGAACAATGAGTAAGATCCGATACTAAGAACAAGGAACTTTAAAATAAACAAAGTTATCATTGTGATTAAGGTTTCTACTAAAAGGACCATAAGTTTTACTTAACATAATAATCTAGACAGACTGTTAGCAGGTGGTTCGCTGATATGTGATGTCGGTAGTATCTCGAGAGTTAATTTACGCAGCCACTGTAATGATCTCCAAGCCACGGATGTACGTCTAGACATTCCAGCCAAATAAATGTCTGTTTGTTTTACTACATTAAATCGTCAATTCTAAGCGGGAAACAATCAGCGATAATTGAAGCAAAGGTAGCTAGCTATCTTCATCTCAAATACTCGGATTAAATCATTGACCATGAGGTAAAGGATTAGGCATAAAATCGGGGTCAGCAGTCAGAGCCAATGCTACAGCACGCACAGTTACAGCTAAAGACAAGAAACCAGTGCTAGTCAACAATATCGGTAGCCGTAGAGCCGCTGCTTCCTCCATATCCAATTATTATATGCTTGTAATGTACTTTATCCAGACGCTGCACGCGTATAATTGCATGCATCGAATCTAAATTAACTGTTTTACCGTCGTTAGTTCTTCATCAGTACGGCATTGTTCTAACAGCATCGTTCTCACAGCATGGTTCTCCTATCTTTACATTCGCTTAAACTTAAATTTTCACTTGTTTCCTAGTCACTATCTGAGTTAAGTATATATCTGTTATTTTAATATTTTAGTAAAATAAAAATCTCCTAATGCGACGATGACTAATCTTGGAACATGTTCTTCTGGTGTATCAAACATTATAAGGTTTTCCTCGCCATCTTCGGACAGATATTGACTCGATTATTGAGTTATATTCGGTAGTCTTTCAATGTTTTCAGTAATTATCCTTGTATATCTCGTTTTGCGAGTTCCACTGGATCGGATATTCTTATTTTAATAAATATGCCAGGATGGATATTTCGCAGTATATAATAATGTAAATTCAGTTTTATCATATTCAATTAATCTACTTAATATGTTATCTATTATTATTTTTTCATTTCAGTGGTTTGCATCTTTATTTGCATTTGGTATTTTCCAGTATTTTGTTTTCTATTACATTTAAATAATTCAAGATCTTCTGATTTCGTCTCAATGAGGCTGTATATTATTAGAAAAGTCATATTGAAGATTATTATTATGCTCTGTTTATTGTAATTGAAAGAGCGTGTAATCCGGATAATCGAATAGATTTTTCAATTTTCTAGATGAGCTAGCCCTTGGCTGATATAAATGAGATGTAAATGGGGAAGGTGAATAAACCATTTCAATATACTGGTCACCATCAACTATAATTCCGTTGGTCCGACTATTGTCGTTTCTTGGAGGTGAACTTGGATCCAACGGATTGCATAGTCTGTAATCTATTGACGCTATATTACTCCTCGAAGTGTCGCTTGGTGCATTAGCAGCATAAAATCTACCTCTATCGGTTCCATCTAGTCTATTTTCATTTTCTGGTACTGGCATGACTGATCTGTAAAATTGGTTATCGCTTAGAACCCCATGAGGAGACGAATTTGGTGGATATTCGTCTAAACTTAACCTTATTCGAGTAGCAGCAGTTGTCACATAATCCACAGAAATATAACCGTACAATAATCTCGATCTACTTGTACTAGACTGTGATCGAGTCATAGCAGAATAGGTTAATAAAGGAAGATATTGTCCTCCGACTTCAATTGTTGGTAAAGCGTATTCACTCCCTCCTGCCACTGCATGGAAAAGTACAACATTTTGAGCTACAGCAGGCACCTCATCAGTAGGATTTATTATATGTAATGGTGTGCACGGAATTCCAGCTATAATTTGACTGTTATGAAAAGCTCTAATGCTTTGTACCAAAGCTTCATCATCTGGATCATACGATACTCCATCTATACGTGTTACACAATCAGGATCAAATCCAATTGTAGCAGCGCATATTTCTCCAAAACATGTTCCAGGGCAAAAATCTTCAGCTGTTGTTAAATTTAACTGTTGTGTCGGAACTGGATCTAGTAAACTCAGAAGATCGTCATCTCCTTCACAATATCCTACAGTTTCACAAGTTAACACATTGTTGTGAAGGTATGGAAAGATATCACCTAAATACAGATCATATGGCAACGGGTCTTCTAATGCATTGATTATAGTAGACATAGGCATTGACCCTGCCTTGCCTCTGTTTAGATTAGGAATTATTATCGTATCGTAGTTTTCTAATGTGTCTATTATACTTTGTATAGCGTCACTTCCTAATATCCTCGGACCTAGGCCTAACTGACTCAATTTGATACCGTCTTGAAAACTATCACTTAAAGCGGAAAAAGAAACAATTCCACTCCTTCGTTCTAGATTATAGTACCTTTTCTTAAGATCGTTATGAGATATATCATAATATGTCATTGCATTGACAATACTGAGTCTTGTTGAAATGTCAGTTATAAAATCTTGACAAATATTCGATGGGCCATCTTGTTGAATCACGTGTAGTATCTCATTAAAAAGGGAAATGTACGCAGAGATAACGTTATCTTCTGCATCAGAGAGATCTAAACTAACAGCCATTAGATCGATACCAGTACTTAATAAATAGGGACTAACTGTTTGATTGAAATTTTGTGCAGCTGTGGCAAATAGTTCAAGGCGTTGATCACTCAATGATTGATTATTGCAACTTGAACTCAAATTCAGAGTTCCGTACGGATACACTTCTAATACATCACAAGTGTAACCCGTAGTACCATTAGATTCTAAATAGTTTGCTGCCCATAGCGATACACCCGCAAACCCCCAAGATTCATATTCACTAGCTCGTGCATTGTTATCTGATGTCCACGCTGCCCATTGATTCTCGTTATATAGCATAATGGTACACTGAGAACTTGTGTCATTGTAGATAGTGTTAACTTCATCATTAGCCTGAATGTACGAAATGTCGGCGAAAGTCAGTATACCAGCAGTTTGGCCATAAGGACCGGGAGTCGCTCCACTTTGAGGGCCGGTAAACAAACAGCCTACTGCTGAGCATCCGTCGTCTTCAACTTCAAATGATCGAGCATATGACGCAGTGCCAACAAATAGTTTTGTAGGATCCATTCCCGCCTTCATAACCAATTGTAATACCTGTTCAGTCTCAGAGATATTTGTATGACATGATACATGATTACCTCCATCAAAGGTGTTGTTATAGTCCCATTGTCCATGCAAATCGTAAGTCATTATCACGAAATAGTCTACATATTGCTGAAATTCAGTCAAATCATAAGGACGTAAATACCAGTATGAAGCAGGAATAGTCATAGATAATGTTTTATTAGTAACTCCATTTAATTCCATCTGCGATTTAATAGTCTGCAGCAATTCCAAGAAATTAGCCGCATCAGAAGTTGGGTCTGCAGGGATTCCTGGAATATCTGGTTCGCCAGGGTATTCCCAGTCGAAGTCAATACCATCAACATCGTTATTAATTAAGAAGCTTACTATTGTATTAGCAAAATCATTAGAATTAGCAGGACTAACTGCTTCACGGAAAATATTATAAGTGGACGGGCTGGTACTAAAATCCCAGCCTCCTATACTGACTATTTTGTTGCTTAATTGAATATCGATGAAGTCCGATTCCGTTACTGAAGAAGTGTCTAATGACAAGTCCGGATTGATGTTCATAAATGCATAAACAATTTTGTCAAACATTCCATCAATAGACAATGCATCCAGAGCTAATGATCCATTCGTATCCAACCAATACGCAATGGTCTGGAAATCGGCTACAGGTTCATTGGTGAACTCACCGTATCCACAATTAGATAAACAGCCAGTAGTACCAGGAGCATTGGTGATGCTTTCAAAAGTATCACAGAAATCGCTCGTGTATCCACAAAAACCATACGGGCTACAGCATGCATTTAAAGGACAAGACGCATTAAATAAACTGCCTGGTGCTTGTGGACCGCACTCGGCTTCTGGATTAACTGTAGGTATGGGCGGAGTACCACTACTCAAACAAATATTATCTCCAACCCATGGATGCCCATCCGTACATCCCAGCCAATTAAATGTCTCTGTATTGTACTGCATTAGATCATCAATTGTCAGCGGAAAGTAATTAGCAATAATTGAATCACAGCTATCCCCATCTTGAACGGTGTAATTATAGCATTGACCATTAGGTAAAGGATTATAGTCAGCAATATCGGTAGCAGTAAACCCGCTTCCTCCATACCCGGCATCATTACATGCCTGTAATGTACTTTGCCCAGACGCTATACGCGCATAATTACAGGTACCAAATCTAGAGTCTACATTAACTGTTTTGCCATCGTTGTTATTAACATTTGCAATACAAATTGCAACATTATCTATTGTTTTAGAACCAGTGCTATCTGTATATGCTTGACCCATACTCCATTTTTTCACAGCTGATTGAACATTGCTTATATCTCCATTTGTATTACAAATTACTCCAACAGTATAGTCTGGTCTTCCTTCAGGATCTGAATAAACATACCATTGCTCGTTGGGAATACTGTTTGTGGATACATCATTAATCACTGTTTGCATAAATGTGTTTGACATACCCAGATTATCGATCATTTGGCCAACAAAAATACCGCACACCAAGTCATTACTTTGATACAAATCGGTTACTCCATCAACAGAACCCTTCAAATCGGAGCTTATCTGATTTAGTAAAGAGACAACATCTTGAGGATCGCCTATATTACTGCCTTCGTTAGTCCACCAGGATGAAACAAGGTTGGTGAATATGGTATACGATGTCTGGTCTGAATTACAAGGATTAGGATACGAACCAGTTGAACAACAAACAGCTTGACCAGGTTGAATATCCGAGAAATCAATAATACCAGAATTATATATTTCAATCGCATCTGAAGTAGTATCATATCCAGCATTAGAACAAGCGTCAGTTACTGACTCGCCTGATCCAACTGGTGCATAAAAACAGGCGCCCGCTTCTGAATCACTGACGCCCGATTTTTCTATCCGCATAGGAATAGTAGCATAAATATGAGCTATCCGCCTCTCCTAGAATTCCTGGTTCGCCTATCATATCGATCAAGTCCTGGGAATTCGATGCAGACATGCCCATACTCCAGTATTTAACTACGTCTTGTACAACATCTTCTTCGCCAGAATAAGAAACAACAATTAATCCGAACCCAGTAGCAGGGTCACCAGTAATATACTCGATATATGCGGCTCCATGCATTCCCATGCTCTTAATAGTTGTAATGAAATCATTAACTAGTGTATTAGCAGCGTCTGGATTACTGACCATTGTGCCTGACCATACAAACCCAGTAATAGGGCTATCATCATATTCAAAAGATGCTCGATCAGTCCATTCACTAGACTGTAACCAGCTTTGCATAGTTTGAATAGCAGAAATAGCTAACTCTTGATTATTGTTATTCAATCCACCACAATACATTTGATTGGCAGTTAACGGAACTATATCTGTACCAGAAACGCTACATGATTGTGCTTCTTCGGCTTCGAAACCTGTAGAGAATAGGTGAGATAATGAAGTAGCAGACACAGTTGGTCTAGAAATATCAGCAGTCCTTACTACATTGTTGCCAGTGATAGTACTATTGAACCATATATTGCTCCCAGAAGTATTAGCAGTTTCATTCGCATAACGAAAGGATTGGCTCACATTTAAATACATGCCCGTAGTTGTAGGCATAAGAGATCGACTAATATTCGAATACAGGTTATTTGAGTCAGTATTGATTGTAGCATTTTGTAGTGATTTCGTTTCAACTGGTGTAGTTAACCAAGAAGATGACGAAGAAAAAGTTGATGATAGTGTTCGAGAAGAATATGTATTGCTAATGTTACTTTTAGTAATTAAACTAGATGTAGTAGGAGCAATATCAACAGTGGATAAATCAACGAGCGAATGAAAAACGAAAGAATTGGTAGTGACAGTTTCAGAAGCGAAAGAATTACCAGTGAGAGTAGTCTCAGAAGTAATAGAAGAATTATTCAAGGCTGAAAATGAACTATTAAAAGAAAGTGATGAATTGTACACAAACGAATGGGCAAGTGATATTTGCACTATAAAAAGCGCAAATACACTCAAATTAATCATTGCTGGAATATTAATTAATTAAGTGCGGTTCCGCCGCACGTGATAAATCACTGTCTGTCTCTAGCTATGCATAATACTAGTTAGATCTTGAACTATCGAAGGAGACTAACTCGATATAGTAGTGTCGATAAGGAAATTAAAAAGAGATCGACCGAGACGAAAGTGTATATAATCTATCGGAACAAAGCCGATCAACATTATTTTAATTTATAATATAACACTCACCTGTCACAATTCTTCTTCTGAACGATTGAAGAGCTAACTAAATATAGCTAGTATAGGGAAATTTCTATTACACAAAAATAAAGGGTTAGCGTTTTGTCAAAAGAGTGAACGCAATATGTACAGCGAGAAATACTTACAAGATTTACGACAGATCAATTGGAACTGAGTATAGACCGTATGAACTTTACCGGAAATATAGCTACTATAGGGAATTTCTGTTAGACAAAAACAAAGGGTTGGCGTTTATCAAAAGAGTGGACACAACAACCAGAAATACTTACAAGATTTACGACAGATCAATTGGAACTGAGTATAGACCGTATGAACTTTACCGGAAATATAGCTACTATAGGGAATTTCTGTTAGACAAAAACAAAGGGTTAGCGTTTATCAAAAGAGTGGACACAACAACCAGAAATACTTACAAGATTTACGACAGATCAATTGGAACTGATTATGGACCGTTTGCACTTCACCGGATGGAATAACGAGCACAAGAGAGAGAAAAAGAGACAGAAAAAGAGACAGAAAAAAAGACAGAAAGAGACATAAAGAAATAGGGGTTGCTACAGACTTAAATAAAGTTTTCAAGGAACTAGATCTAGAGATTTGGTTTGGTCAGTGCATCTGGAGGCAGAGTGACGGGCTCTCTGTAAGAATCTCTGGACAAATGAAAGTAAGGGGTTCGGTTAAATTACTGTCTCATTTGGGTTCATTACTTCGCGTCACTTGATATTATCTACCGATTGGGTTTATTACTTGATTTACTGGAAGTCATTTATTGTATAGGCGCATGTTAAGAGCCAGCGACTTCTATTTGCTTAACAACTAAATTTCGACTGGGGAAAAACCTCTACTCCTTGGAAACACCAGAGAAAACTTCAGAACATCAAAGTTGATCCGATGGGAGCAGATACTTTTCATAATTTCTCCTTCATAAGCTACCTAACATTGGGAGATGGAGAATTACCACTTTACTCAATTCAGAATTCATGATCTATAGCCCAAATGGCTGTTATCGTGAAGCGACGGATACCATGCGTCGCATTTATTTGGACCGTCTTGGCGTTATACAATTCATCCAGAAGAGGAATATTCTGGAACCAGTCAATGCAGCACAGTACAGATCTAAGGAGGCTCGGTTCTTATGGACTTCAGCAGCCTTTACAACAGAAAAGATACTATCGATGCCGCACTTTATTCAAGCAATACACGATCTGAACCATTACTACAGATTCAGCATTAGTTATGAAGATGATCTAATAGAGTAACCGGCGATGGAGGATATTTTTAGACAGAGGATAGTAGGGAAAAGAGTTGATTATATCAATCTAAAGCGATATTATTATACGAACATATGAAATGCCCCCAGTTAGCAAGTGCTTAATTTAAATGCCGGAGCTCGTTTGTGCCGACTGACAACTACTTATGGACGCATGCAGATAATTGAGGTTGCAGAATTTCAAACTACAGGCAATTGCAACTTCACGGCTCTCTGAAACATCCGCGTCTAAACAGTCCTGTATACTTATCAGATTCTACAACACTTCTACCTTTCTCCATATACATGTATTATAGATGTGGGGTGACTGGTCCCAGCTGTTGCTCCAGCAATGCATTGGTTCCTCGTCTTCAATAGTTTTGTTTATGGCGAGATGGTTAAATATTATTGCGAGGTGGCACGCTGCGATTTTCTCCTTCTTGCGTGAGAATAGCATTATAATGTTCTGCCGGCGAGAAAAGCTACTCAGAGGTTCGACATTTGTTAAACTTTTTTTATAACTGGCCAAAGTCACTTCACTTTTACCGCCATAGCTAGAGTTTAATATCTGCACTCTGGGGTTCGCGGCGAGTGGCGCGTGCTCATGTATATATTTATGCGTACATAGCTAGTGGTTGGTACTGTACATACTACTTGAATGTGAATCAATCAACATTTCTGAATTAATCTAACCTTAATATATACAGTAATTGCTTCCTAATCTGTATGCTTGTTTTTGAATTTGATCTAAAGCTGGTCGATCTCAGTCTGAGGGGAATACATTTTACACTCAACCTAGCTGTAGCTGGGCAATCAAAACTAACGACATTAAGCATGATAGCGATAGCCGCGGCCGGGCCCTTGCCGGCGCCCTAGGGCCTGCACGTCTCGTAAGGGTTATAGTACTGTATTCGATCGACAGCTAAAGTTATAAATGTCTCACTTTAGTTGGTTATAAATATTAAAACTGTCGATCCTAGGAGATAAAATTAGTAAACTATCTCGTCACATGTTTCTTCTGAGGACAAAGAGCAAGGCCACTTAATGTCGTTAGAACCAGCTACTCCACACATCTAACAGAGGGAGAAATGATCTAGAATCCGATAAGTACCGAGAACTTTAGATACAGATGTTTCAGGGAAGACAGGGACAACCCTGGTTTTCCAATATTGCTTGTACTGTACTGTACTGGAGATTCTCAACATTAATTATCTGCATACATCCATAACTGGTTAGCTATTATAAAGAACTGCTGTACATACAGTACGTACGTGGCATACGGGTCAGGGGAACCTGACTAACGAAAATAAAGTAGCATATAAAGAACAGTCTTTTCCTTGGATTTCTTTTCCCCTATTAGCTGGGATAAAATAAACTTTCTACAAACTTTAGAAAATGATTATATACAGCTTCATTGAGACAAAGTTAGAAGATCTTGAATTATTTAAAATCTCTGATGACGATGATAAAAAAATCTTAGAAAATATCAAATACAAATATATTAAGGACAGAAATGAAATAGTGATAGATAACAATTTTAGTGGATTAATTGAAAATGATAAGACTACATTTACTTTATTACATCCTTCCGAAATATCTATTCCGATATCAAGTCTATTGTATTGGTTAAAAGCAATATTTAGTAAAAAACAGAAAGTTGACTATTTCGTCAAATTGGCAAAATTAGTGGGATATGTTAGAATAATAACAAAAAAGAATGAAAGAATTTCAGATATCAAATCAGTATCTCATGAAGGCTACGAAAATTTATTCATGTTTTATACATTAGATGAAACTGTTCCAAAATTGGTTAATATTGAGTTTAAAAACTTTTACTTTACTATCGACAATGACGAATATATAATTAAGTCAAGCAGAGACCCAGAAATGAGCGAAAAATTAGATTTGGCGGAATGTAAGGTAATCATAGGAGTAATGGGAATGATGGAGGAATATTATGCAGAAGAAAGATTGGAAGGTATAATAAACAGGAGAAGCACTGCTCCTCCGTCTAAGAGACCAAGGCATACACGTAAGATAGAACTTCCACCATATTTTTTCTCTCAGTTCAGACAAGCAAGAAGAGAACCAAGGATTATCAGACCAATAATATCGGTGATTAGAAGGAAAATTCATGTATTCACTACAGCACCAGTAAATTTAGACGTGGAGAACACAAAAGACTATATAATTGATAATGATAAAATGGATGATTTTGAATATAAATCAAAAATCACGGAAGACGCGGATGACACTATTAATAAATCGTTCTTTTTAACATATTACAACTCAGATTATATATTGGTAAATATGTTGGGATCCACATTAAAAGGCAAATGTGATATGAATAATCTGAAGGAAAAAATAAGGCTGCTATCGACGTCAAGATATGATATTGTACAAGAAAATGAAGATTTTCATGGTGATAAATTAATATTATAATCAATTGTAATCTAATTAAAACAAAATAGATAAGATCATGACGCATATATATCTGAATATGAAAGTTAACCCATGAAGATTAATACCTTTCTAATGCAGTTTTGTTGAGCTCAAATCATGCTACTGGCGAATTTCAGAATTCAGGTAGTCAGGTAGAAACATGTCTTTTTTGGTCCTGTTTCTGGTATCCGTCTTGCGCATTACTTTCAAAATTGTTCTCTCTAGAAAGAGAAAGGTATAAGGTAATTGCCGAATTGATCAATCGAAGAGCAGACCAGAGGTGACTTGAAAGTTATTATGGACATTTATGGCTTAAGTCCTTGGGAGATAATTAAATCGTTATCTTATACAGTAGTAGTATGTAGATCTTACTTATACCAAGAAATCGGTAGCTCCGCTGCAAGAAAAGTTCCTATTTAGGTAATAGGGCCATAATAAGTTTGTAAATTACTATATCAGGGAATGATCTACATTTAGAGGGACGTAAAGAGCCATGTGAACCTTGGGAGTAGGTACGTCGAAGGTTGGTTACCCCTTGAATTGGTTAAATCTATGGAAAAATAGTCTCTAGAAGTTCTTCTGTTCCCTCTCTCAAGGCAGGATAAAATAAACCAATACACTTTTTAAAAACAGAATGATTATATATAGCTTCATTGAGATAAAATTAGAAGATCTTGACTTATTTAAAATCTCTAATGAAACAGATTATAAAATACTAGAAAATATCAAATACAAATATATAAAAGACAGAAGCGAAATTGTGATAGATAACAATTTCAGTGGATTAATTGAAAATGATAAAACTACATTCACAATGTTACATCCTTCCGAAATATCTATTCCAATATCCAGTCTATTGTATTGGTTAAAACGAATATTTAATAAAGAGCAGAAGGTTGACTATTTCGTCAAGTTGGCAAAAGAAGTCGGGTATGTTAGAATAATAACAAACAAGAATGAAAGAATTTCGGATATCAACTCAATATCTCATGAAGGCTACGAAGATTTGTTCATGTTTTATACATTAGATGAAACTGTTCCAAAATTGGTGAACGTTGAGTTTAATAACTTTTACTTTACTATCGACAATGACGAATATATAATTAAGTCAAGCAGAGACCCAGAAATGAGCGAAAAATTAGATTTGGCCGAATGTAAGGTAATCATAGGAGTAATGGGAATACTGGAGGAATATTATGCAGAAGAAAGATTGGAAGGTATAATAAATAGGAGAAGCACTGCTCCTCCGTCTAAGAGACCAAGGCATACACGTAAAATAAAACTTCCACCGTATTTTGACCCTCAATTCAGACAAGCTAGAAGAGAACCAAGGGTTATCATACCAATTGTACCCAGCATTAGAAGGAAAATTCATGTATTCACAACGACCCCATTAAATTTAGATATCGAGAACACAAAAGAGTATATAATCGATAATGATAAAATGGATGATTATGAATATAAGAGACAGATCACAAGAGATGCAGATGACAATATTCATAAAGGCACTTTTTTAACATATCACAACTCTGACTATATATTGGTAAATCAACTGATGGGACCTGAACTACAAGGCAAATGTGATCTGAATAATTTGAAAGAAAAAATAGACTTAATATCAAGGGGTCGCTATAATATGGCAGAAGCAAACGAAGATTTTCATGGTGGTGATAAATTAATATTATAAAGCTTGTAATGAGTATAAATACCCCTGTCGCTGGTTACTTGGAAAGTTTGTTAGCGGCTGATAATCTTTTACGAGCCATACTTTTTAAAACTTCGAGAACACTGAAACTGCTTCTGTCTAACTAGAGAGTTCTTTGACTGGTTACTTCGAAAGTTCAGTTGTATCAGTGCTAATCTTATTGAGGAAAAATATTTTTGATAATACCTGTGCATATATAATGTTAAAGCCAACACCCTGATTGAGATTGATATTTAAAAGTGTTTATTGGAAAATAACGAGAATTAAACTTTTAATGGGATAAAATGAAGAGATAGAGCCCTATTCGTCATACTAAGGTTCTTACGAGTTGTCCGTGTTTTTATATTTCCTCATATTAAATGAAGGCTTACCGGTTGGATTGTAGATTAAGAGGAGATTCCCCTGGTGGACTTTCCTGATAAGGTCATTACTATTATCTTAAAACCTTAAAGATTCAGGGATAGATCCTGATCCTGATATTTTGCTAATTTAATTTGATTCGTATGACGTATAAATAAGTAAAAATATACCGCAGGCATTTTTTTAACTTGGAAATTTTTAGCAAAATGCAATTTTCATTTTATTTTTTTATTTATTTTTGTAATGAGACATTATCAGCACTCCTGATTGTTCATATATATCCGATAAAAGTGAGAGAACATTGAGTTCTCTCGCGTTCATTTTCAGACATCCATTTTCTATGTCTTCTTCTTTAAGATTATTAACTACATAATAATGTTTTTGAAACAACTCCACTCAGTACCAAACCATGCTTTAAATAAACATCTATGGATAGGCGTAGCTACATTTGGTTTAATGGGAGCAGCTCGTGGTCTGGATGAAGGTAACATCGCAGGTTCCATTACTCAGCCATCGTTTATCAATCAGTTTGGACTGGAAGATGACTCCAAGACTCCTTGTCAATTAGCAAATTTAAAATCTGATATAACTGCAATGGTCCAACTTGGATCTATTGGTGGTTCAATTCTTGGACTTTTGGTTAATGATAGACTAGGAAGAATTAAATCATTACGCATATTATGTATATTATGGATTATAGGAGCCATAATCCAATTAACATCACTTTACGGTGTTGTTCAATTCGAAATTGGTCGGTTAATTTCTGGATTGGGTGTTGGTATGACATCTGTTGTATGTCCTACTTATTTGGCAGAAATCTCGCCGACTGAAATAAGGGGCCTTTGCTGTTGCTGCTATTCCGGTAGCGTCTATTTTGGAATCATGATTGGTTATTTTGCTAATTGGGCTACATCTATTCATATATCTAAAACAAATCGAAATCAATGGACTATACCAACTTCAGTTCAGGTAATTTTTGCAGTATTTGGTTTAATTATGTCATTTATAGCTTTAGAGAGTCCTAGGTGGCTTCTTAAGGGCGGCCATAATGATATAGCAATAGAAGCTCTGGAGAGATTACGCGGCACCTCAAAAGAAGATGAATGCTTTTGTGATGAAATTGTGAAAATAAACATTCAATTACAATCAGAGAAAGATCAAGATCTAACAGCATTCCCAACAAGATCAGCCGGACAAAGAGTGCGACGAAGATTGGAGAAACTTTTCTCGGAGAATAGATACCAAATATTCTTGGGTCTTATGATTCAATTATTAGCACAATGGACAGGAGCGAATGCTGTAACTATATACGCTCCAGATTTTTTCTATTTGGTAGGAATCACTTCACAGAATAACAAGCTATTCGCTTCTTCCATGTTCGGTGTCGTGAAATTCTTAGCAGCTATCTGTTGTGCTTTATTCATCATTGATTCGTTAGGAAGAAAAAGAGCTCTCTATATAGGTTGCTCGTTGCAAACTATTTCTTTATTATATATTGCAGTATTTTTGGTTATAAAATCTCCAAATTCTGTTATTCCTGGTGCTGTATCCACGCTAGCAGTAATTATGATTTATATTAACGGAATTGGCTGGGCCGTGGGATGGAATTCTGTGCAATATCTAATAAATGCAGAGATTTTTCCAATACAAACAAGAAGTATTGCGACAAGTCTGATTATGGTATTTCATTACATAAATCAGTATGCCAATTCAAGAGCTTTACCCTCGTTATTACTGGCAATGAATAATTGGGGGGCCATGCTTTTTTTTGGAGTTATTTGTATTATTGGCTTTATCTTTGCTTGGTATTTCATCCCAGAGCCGGCTGGTCATGAATTAGAGAATACAGAAGAAATTTTTGCATTGAAATGGTACAAAATTGGTCGACAGTAAGGGAAAGAATATACCTTTAAGGTGTTAATTCCGGAACAATGAGAATAAACAAAGATGTTACGACAAACAGAAGACATAAAGTGGGGACAGATACCATAAAGAAACAGGAAAAAAACTAATACAAAGTATGGAATAATTACTAGAGATTATAAGATTTTTTTTGAACGTCTATTAAACTCCCACTCTTATCCCAGATATCCAGAAAACAAATGAGCTACAGGACTGTTGATACCTGGGACAGGTCTTTGAGTTTCATTTGCCCGTTGATCTTTATGATGAATTTGGAATTGATGGATATACCAGGTTTGCCACCTTTGACCATTTCGACGATGATGGAGGTCAATCCAACACTGGCAAGGATCGCAGTAGCCTTGCATTTTCTTATCATTTCCGGCCTGTCCGCGAATAACTCGCGGTAAATTAACGGTAGTCTTCGTTCTTTGAGAGACTCCATGAACAGATTTAAAATGATGGGCGTACGTATGGTTTCTTAATTGGAGCCATTTGCCACAAACTTCACACCAGCCATGGTTATCATCATCAGAGGGTAATCTTCTAATAAAAACAGGATCATATAAAGTTTCAGTTGGTTCCGCTCCAAGGTAACTAACACCATCAAGAATATATGTTTCAGGAGGAGGAATAAGAAAACTATGTTCCCTAGATTTGATTGATTGAAAAGGTATTCCGTACTGTTGAATCATTGCATCACCTTTAGGAGTCCTAATTAAACGTTCTAGAGGAATAGTTAATTTCTCTCTGATAAATCGTTTTGATTTGGGGGGAACAACCGGCTCAGGAGTAAAATCATCCTTCATCATTATTTTTAAAAGTTCAAGCTGAGTTTGGTTGATTCTATAAGTACGTCTACCAACAAGTATACCAATCTTGCCGTCTTTTTTGGCTTTTGATTTTGTCGATTTAGACAACAACTGGGTTACAGATGATGATGATGATGATGATGATGTTGTTGTTGTTGTTGTTGCTGTTGAGGGATCAAACTTAAACCTCTTTTGAGATCCTCTCGATGAAGGAGAAGAAATATTTCTGATATGCTTTGATGTTTCTTGAAGACTATCATCATCAGATGATATCATAGGCTGAAATTCATCATCATCCTCATTCTCCTCGTCAATCATGGGCAGATATTCCTCGTCAGAAAAAAACTCGTCATTGTTGTTACCAATACTACCATTATTATTATTGCCACAATTTAAGTCAAATAATCTTGTTTCGTTGTCGATATCACCATTATTACCATTATTACCATTAGTGCCTTTGGTAGCTGCATTGTTATTATCATAGTATTCACCTATTGCGTTGATATCTTGTGAATCCATCGATTCATCATTAGGAAGAAAAGCTCTATTGTGGGTTGAGCTAGAATTGGTGCAAGATGAACTTATGGATATGGGTTGTTGTAATTGCAACGGTGATTGGATCTGTGATTGTAATATCTGTGAAACTAGATGTATCTGCATATTTGAATGCGATGGCGATTGTGACTGCGATGATTGTAAATATGAATTCTGTTGACATGGTGACTGTGTGAGAGACGGTGACTGAAATAGGACCTGAGAAGGCTGTTGATTAAGCTTAGGAGATGAGTCTAAAGGAAGTTCGACAAGAGCTGTACGACATGGACTGAAACTCTCACCTTCGTCTCCCCTACAATTTTGATATCCGTCAAAACTGAAGTTATTTTCCTCACTATTGGTACCTATGAGTTGGTCATCGATGCTGAAAGATACACCACCGCCGTCGATAACAACAGCAACATCATTGCTGTCAATGTTGTCATCATTATCATTTTCATTGTCCTCTTCATTAATAATATTATTATTATCAATAGAGTTTTCATCAGTTCGAGCATTCTCATATTTATCTGCTTCATTACTTGTCCAAAGAGGTAAATCAGACGAAGATGAAGTTCTAACTAATCTATTAGAAGGAAAAGGCATATTATTTTTCAAAAAATCAAAATTTCCTTGGTAATAAAGTGTTCCAGATAGAATATTTTCGTCGTCCAATGGCTTATCATCTCTATTAGAATCAGTAAAAGTGGTAATATCATTATTGGTACTATCTTTAAACTCGCTCGCATTAAAATCTTTGATGTCAATGACAGTTGGATTTTGAATATTGATTTTGTTACAAAAGCTTTCTTCCTGATCTTCTATTTCCTGTTCTTCCATTTGTTTTACATTTTGATGAGTAGATGTTTCATCGAGAAGCGATATAGAGAACAAACCGTAGTAATCATCTTCAGCTGTTGTAGAAATGCTTGTTGGTGCTGTTGTAGGATTGGTAGAAGTTGAGTCGAATCCAAAATCCCTGAAATTTTCTTCTTTGAGCAGATCAAAAGATCCATCTTCAATTAAATGATAAGATGATGCTCTAAGCATTGGAAAATCTAATAATTATATGCTGTGTAATAGAGAAACTGCAAAAGCCCACGAAAACAAATCCAAAAAAGCTAAGGACCAAGGGTAAAAGCAGAGAAATAGTGATGTAATTAAGGGAATCTATAAGTTGGAAGCGGCCAATAAAAAAATGAATGATTAAAATAAACCTGAACAAACAATACGGAGGTGAAAAGACAAATATAGGATAAGAGATAGTCTTCCTATATTATATCTATCTTTCAGAGTGAATGAATATATTCACTCTGTAATCAAAATTTTCGTTATGTTACCGGATGTTAACACTGAAAAGTAGCATAATCAATTCTCAGGGGGGTGTGCCGCACACTTCCAATTTTGAAGGTTTTAACGGAATCCGTTACGAGATTTGCCGATCAACCTTAACTAAACAAAAAAAGTACAATCAGAAATATAAATCAATTTTAAAAGAAAATGAATTGAAGCCAAATATTGTCAACAAAATGTCAGACAAAAGAGAAAGAACGAGATGTCAGGTGTCAGGTGTCAGACATAGATAAGTTCGTAGATAACGTTAGTGCGTATGTAACCTTAACCTTAAATCTCCATAATTTTGGTACTCATTGCCTAATACGGTATCAAACCTAGACCTTATCTAGGGACTGGAGATGATCTGAAAGAATAAATAGAGCCATAAATCGGATAATAACATCGGAAACAAAATGCTGATAAAAAATCTCAGACTATGAGCTAGGTGGTCAAAAGCCATGCCCTAAGACATCAATTATTCTTCGGGACGAGGATTCGGGTTCCCATCTCAGGGTGCAGTGGCATCTCTTGGAAGGTAATGCGTATAAATAATATCAATGTTTATCTCTATATATCTCTATATGATCTATTCCATACAGTTTGTTGTGTTCATATTCTACGAATTGATTATGTATCTCTCTAATCTGAATCGAGAACTCGAAATGCTACTCAGGTGTAGACTAGTAAGATAACCAAGGTATACCGATCTTTGATTACATCCTCGGGAGCTCACTCAGCTCAATCGAGCTGAAGCACCGGTACTAAAGCATGAGACTTTCCACTACCAAAGGTACTTGGCTTATTTCTCAGTCAATGTTATTAGCAGTTCTAGCACACTAGCTTCTAGTCAATAAGCCATTTCGTATAACATACCTTACTCATGCGGCTTATATAAGCATTTATATTCTTGTAAAGGAATTAAACTGGTAATTTATACGCGCCGAATTTCACCTTAGCTTTAGCTTCTTTATATTCATCTTCATATTCATATTCATCTTCATCTTCCTATCCATCTCCCTCTTAATGAAAAGACAGTAAATCCATTTGATCCATTACGGTATTTATATCTTAAATGACCGCTCAGGAAGATTTGGTAGCTCGACTGGCGTCTCTTCAGAGACGAGGATGTGCTGAGTAAGTAGAAGTGATTCAAAAAAGTTGGCATATAGCTCTTGCTTAACTAACACTTTTTTCGACAGAAAAATCGCATGGTCACGTAATGGAGCAATCGCCTATGTAGTGGATTCATCCGTATATATTACACACATTGTGTGTAATGATGGTATTACATGGGATCTAGCACCTCCTGTTTCTATTCCGAATATTTCGGTAATCCATCGTAACTCTCCTATTGTGCATTTAGCTTGGGGACCCATTGGAGGAGATATTGCCTGTGTAGATAGCCAAGGTGAACTCTCTATCTTTTCGACTGGAGCTGGAGGAATTATGTCATGTGTTTATCACCCTTCATCCTCTGTAGAGACTCAACAACCATCGGAATTGAACGGGATCGTAGGATTTAAGTGGCTAGATCTTGATAAACCAGTTTTATTAGCATCACCAGCAGTTAGGATAGTGTCATCGTCGTCTTCTTCATCGCCACCATTAAATCATGCATCGTACGGTGTTTCACAAGGTAAACCAGCTGGACCATATCATCCACTTCAAAATAAACAAGTTTGTATTGGAGTGACTCGACGGGGCACAGTTAGATTAGTTGCCCAGGGCAAAGCTGATGCCAAATATTATCAAATATCCGCTGTGTTAGATGGAGACCACCAGGATTACTGGATTTCACATGCAACTTGGAAATGCTGTAAGGATAATTCCTTGTTATTAATCACTTATTCCCCCCATTCAACACTAACCAGAGTTTATCGAATTATAATTAAATGGAACTTGACTTCACAAAAGCTGTCAAATGGGACGACGGCGAAGTCATCTAGTGGCGCCGCCGCCCCTGGTGGTACTTCTGCCTCTAGCTCTAATAACAATACTCCTGGTGATAGCCATTCAGTTGATTTTGCGTCACTTGTTATAGAGCGCATATTGTCGACTTCAATGACTCCACCACCAGAAGCAACAGGATTGGCTCTAACACATTTAGAATCTATTCCAAATACTCCTTATAAATCGCCCTCTTTAGCTGAAGGAGCTGAAAACGAGTTCTATGCTATATATAGCTCTCTGACAAAGAGTTTAGTTTATAAATATTCTCTCGTCAACAAACTTGCGGCACTTCATCCAAGTTTTTACTCTTTGGGTACTCGTAGGGATTCAGCTAAGGATGAGGTTGAAACTAGACTTGTTCTTCAAGAAACCACTGAATTCAATGAGAGTCCTATAATAAGTCTTAGTTTTGCTTCCCATGATACTTTCAAAATAATCTTTTTTGCCGATGGTAAATTGAGTCTCACATATCGTGGAATCCACCCTCAAAATCAACAACAGCAACTTCAACAGCAACAGAAAGTACAGCAAACATTTATCAGTTTATTAGACGCTGGATTCAAATTCCCATTAATACCGGTGAGTCATGTTTGTTTATCGCCCAATCAAGCATCCTATGCTTACTTCAGTGATAATGGAGAGCTTAAGATAAATTACATGGAGATTGAGACCGTGGTAACGAAGAAATTGACGACGAAATTGACATCATTAGAAATTATCAACGAACTTCAACCCTTATTATCATCGGCTATTGCTCTCGCAGTTCGACACTCGATTTCTTGCTTCAGTAGCCTTGCCAGTGATGATCTTTTCTGTGTTATTTTAAAATTGTTATCGAAACTGAGGGCAAATATAGATCAAACGTTTTATGATAAATTTCTCCATGTGCTATTACAAGAATCACATAGAGCTGTAAACTTCACCTTAGACCTTCCTAAGGATTATCAAATTGATAAGGTTATGGTCAATCCATCATTACAGCGCCTTCTCAGCATGCAGCTAACCTTGGGTATTACTGATAAGAACTGGAAACGTAGTCCGATGAGTCGCGTAGCATGGTCTGTGTTGAATATTCGCTTGTTAGCGTTTGCTTTGACATTCACCTTACGAGCCTCCTCCCAATTAAAAGTCCAGGTTCCTACTGGTTCAGCCGAATTAGACGTGAAGGTTAACCATGTCCAGACTATGTTAGGTCTTATTAGATGGTGTACTGACGTTCTTGCTTACATTTGTCAAGAGCTCTATCTGATGTCCCTTGAAGACAGCAAACGACAAGCACAGGAAGATAAGACCTCTGTGGCTATGGCAATTATGTTTGCTGGTGTACCTCGAATGCTTCTAATGTACTCTCTGAGAGGAATAAGGGGTCTTGAACAAATGACTGGTAGCTTTGCTGGTCAAGAAAATAATCCTATTGATGGTGTCGCTGCAGCTACCTATAAGAGATTGAAGGAAACTATGTCCTTAGCACCTGTTCCGTTACAGCTATTCGAGAAGATGCTGACTGATATTGATAATTCAATCAAAAAATTGCCTCCAAATCTGGATAGGCTCTCTATTGAACAGAAGTTGATGTTTGATGCTAAAATTCCTGCTGAGCTTTTACCCATATGTGATCATGTTAGGGCTGTATTCCGTAGCAGTTTACTGCCAGAAATAAATGTTTCTGTCTTGTATTTTTACGACGTTTCTTGGCTTGATCTTGATGATGATGAAAGTGATGAGGATGGAGATAAGAATTCAATATTCTGGCGACAGCAGAGTTTGAAAGATGTCAATGAAAAAGACCACCAGATAGATATCCTTCGTAAGGTCATGATATCTGGTTCCGCTGAACGCAAACGGAAATGTGTTCGTTGTGGAGGAATATCTGTTTGGGATGATATGAAGACATTGATGTTCGCCCAGTGGACAGTGGCCTTCCAGAAAAATTGTCTTTGTGGTGGCAACTGGTATGGTGTCTAAATGATCAGAGAATATAGGAATATGGATGACCCATGGGTCTTCACATTGCCGCATAATTGGCTGGATTGATCCATTGTCATATAAGCCTTTGTGACCCTGATCCAACAGAGCGTAAGATAGGCCACGGCGACAATGGGAATTCTGACTTTGGTTGTCCTGACTCGGACAACATGGGAGTCAGGACAACATGGTTAGATGCCAGATACCTGGCCTTTCAAGTGAGATTAACGAAGAAACAGTTTGGTACCTGATTATAGGTACAAGGCATTGACTACTTGTTGGAAACAAAAGTTGTAATTTATTATTTAATTAGTATTGTATGTAGAGAATTATAAATTTCTACCTTATCAAGCGGATTTTGTATTTTCTATTCTGGAAATCTACTTGCTTCTTCTAAACCGTCAGTAATCATTTCTTGAACATTGTTCATCTCCTCCTCTATTGCAATATCATACAGAATTCTATAGCGTCGTGCCTTCGAAAATCCTATAATCTTTACCTGACCATCCTCATCAATGCAGAAATTCTCCAGCCGAATATCACCATGAAGTACTTTATTATTGTGAAGCTCAGATATTGCATCTCTTATTTTAGGTATAGTGAAGCCAGTCACATCTGAGGGACCCATTGGTCTACCAACATATTGAAGGGCAAGAACTTTTAGGAATCCCAACACATCTCCATAGATATACCTTCTTGCAACCGACTGAACTTTACAACCCTCAAGATACTCATAAACTGATGCCTCATAAGCCAAGCTTTCAAACTTTTCTCGACAGCTAGCAGAATGATAATTGCAACATTTCAATACTGCAAAAAGACTAGTTGCTGTTCTTGTCGTTGCCTGGCTGGATGATCCTGAAAGCGATCTGGCAAATAACGGCGTTATTACAACCGTGCCAAAATTAATACCTGATCGCAGGGGTCGATCCACACTCAAAGGTAATGGTTGACCAGGCTTGTGGAATTTGAGACGAAATGTTATATCTTTCATTTGTTTGACTCTCCACCATTTTGCCCTACCAGGAGCAGGAGGGTCATTCCTTTTAAGACTATAGATATCTGGTTCGGGTAAAGTCTCCGGTTGGAACTCAAAGCTCGCATCCTCGCGATCAAGGTAATGTCCATTTATTATTGAACCACGATGATGATTGCTGTTGGAAGTAAGCCCATTTATACTATTAGCACTTTTAATTCCATCGCCAAATATACATTGTCTAGCCATGGCAGCAAAAGCTTCAACGATAGTATGTGGAGCTGAAGTCTGTAAGCCAATCGCATGACTTATTTCGAAATATCCATCCTGAGTAGTAGTTCTCCTTATGAATCTTGTATACGAACCAGTCGATATATACCCAAATCGGAGATTGTTAACAAGCATATGGCAGCATAGTTGACGGATCAGATTAGTTGCTTTCTCATAATCTAACAATGTAGACTGATGAGCTATAGTATTAAAATCTTCGATAACATTAGGATTTCCTCCGAGTCCCATCAGATTCGATACATAAAACTCGTCTCTTGAGATTAGAGGAAATTCAGAATATGCGTAGTGAAGCCCAACTAGTACAGGTCTATGAGGTTCACCATTTTCTGTAAACAATGATACACTAGATGTTCCCACCTGATCAATTCCAGGGGAGAGTGAAAATGTGGCTCCTATATCATTATCACGTAGAATTGATTCAGCTATGTTTGTGACAAACTCAATTGCATGATCAACCTCTTTGACTCCAGAATCGACCCAAGGAAGTTCACTGTTGCTTAGAATACGACTATTTGAATTTAAGATATCCAATTTAGATAGATTCTCACTCACCATGTCATTGAAACTGTGCCACCAATCTACCTGTCTGAATTGGATTTGGACCGCACATTTCTGACTTTGCAAATAAAAATGCGATAAATCATTAGTGACGGTAAGATTAACAGGGAAGAATCTGTTATTGTTATGTTCAACTGCAATATCGGAACTGCAACCACTACCGCTGCTATCAATAGATCCGGACATTACACCAGAAGAAATCGAGGATTATATATAAAATAAATAAATAAAATATTAAAATAATAGAAAGAGCAGAGTGCTGGATAGTCCGAAGGATAATATATAGATCCAATACGATGCATGCATTCTGCCTCACTTTTCAGTTGCGACAGATCCAACGGTATATATAATAAACAGTATATAAGGTTTTCTCCCACATTCTTTCCTATTTTATAAATTCTTCCCTTGACACGAGTTTGCATTAACTTTGAAATTGCCAAAATACCGGAAGAGAATCTACAATCCAAGTCAAGCGGTTCTGTAGTTCAATTACCATTTCTAGTAAGAAAAAAAGATCATTATGCTAAAAAGGTTTTGCACATTTACGCTGCTCCACAATGCCTGTAACAGAGCATTTCATTGTTTGCCAATCGATAGGATACATATGTTCACCTGCTGCACTACGAGCAAAGACCACACCGAGATCGTTTCTTGCAGTTGAAAGATAATAATTATTACCATCACCAAGAGAAAGCTAATTGAAAATAATAGTTAGAAACAATGATGATAAGAGAACTAAAAGACTTATCTAAATTTCGACTTACCACTAACGCACGAACAATGTCTCCTGGTTTAAAAGATTCCTGGATCTTAACCTTGTCTCGCTGAGTAGCTCGGACATCTTGTATACGAATGATCCCACCAAAACCTTCTGCTATATCACCTGAGCTGGATGTACCTTGGGAAGACAAAGGAGGAAGTCCCACCACTCCATCACCAGAAGCATGAATACCAAGTCCACTTTCGGCAGATATCATGCCTTGGTTCTCCACAACAAGAATTTCTACGTGTGTCTGAATAAGAGTCAATTTCACAACGCGTGCATATACTATATCTCCTACTTCTGGAAGCACAGATGTACCAATACGAGTACTTGGTTGTGATGGTGAGGAGGAAGAGGGAGCTGATGAATTATTAAATTGATTCTCAATATTGATTTGAAATCTGAATTCATTCTCAACCAGTGGTGGTGATCCCTGTTTGTTTCCAGTGGTATTATTTTTCTTATTTGTCGAAGTTGACGAATCATTTATTCCTTCATCGACCATAATTACATCTTGATCTGTTTTTCCATCTAATGAAACCAATTGGACTTTCCCTACTACTGTAGCCGATATAACTTTAATAGATCCGAAGTTTCTCTCAATGACGCCATGTCCTGCTTGATATTTTCTAATTATACCATCTTGCTTTTCTATTAATGGAGATACAATTTGTCCAGGAACTGCATAGCCAGGAATAGCCATTTTGGAGAGTTGTTTATACTTTCTATAAGAGGTGACACGATATATATACCAGATCTGTAATTGATGAGGGATTGATCGCTAATGAAAACAATAACAAATGCTTTCTTTAAATGTCAGATCAGATATTTATAATGAATTTATATAGAAATATTTATATCTCTACCGCTATCGCCAATACTACTCCTATTAAGTTACTTCTTCTAACCGAGAGAGAGGTTGAAAATAAATTTCATGTCCCTCAAGGTCCTAGTCCATAATTTTTTTTACTATGGGTTAAAGCCGCGTGCGGCTACTAGAATAAGTGTCGGTTGTATAAAGTTACATTATTGACATAAATAGTAAAAATTCAGGGGGTGCCTGATAGTGATTTGATTCGATAGAAAGGAAGCTGGAAGGAAGCTGGAAGGGAGGTAGGCATTAGAGAGATATACGGATGACAATACTAGATTTAAACTAATCTAGATAATGCAGTCTCAATGTGGGTGTGAACCTAGTTTCTCGAGCACCAAAGCAAACGAAACACGTTTGCAAATAGTATGAGGATATATAAATTATTTTAATCTTATATGCTATCTATCTAGTTCAATAATTAATAAGAAAATGCAATATTAATAATTAATTTTATGTAAAAAAAGGTTGACATTGGATGCGTGTTGACTCTATTTTCTCAACGCAATTTTCATATGTTGAGTATCAACAGCATATAATGGTGACCTACATCCTCTACTCAATACGATCTTCAACAGCATATGGTGATCTTCGTCTTAACTCAGCTCCATATTTCCATAATATAAATGGCATTGGAATACCAATAGCAATACCAACAAATGCTAATAATGAATTACCCCATCCATATCCTAGAGCATTATATAAATAAGGAGCAAATAATGGGAATCCGAAACCACAAAGACTTCGAATAGAAGCAATAGCTGCCAATGCTGAAGCAGCATATCTACCATAGGCATCAACAACATACAGTTGAATAGCAGCATATGAAACTATTGTAGCAAAACATAATATACAAGCACCAATATTTGGCATTATCCAATGTATTCCGGCTTCAGCAGACCAGCCATACCAAAACAATCCCGCTGGTAGTAAAGCAGAAGAAAAAAACATAATTGGTATTCTATATTCTGGTATTCCAGCTCCACCATATCTTTTTTCTAATTGTTTATAGATCTTATCAAGTAGCATCGTACTAATTTGTGCTCCTGCTAAATAACCAATTGTAACAGATATATAATTCAAACCGCCAATACCACTTGATTCATGATAAACAGTAGTCCACAATCTAGGAAATGTAGTCAATAAAATATATAATAATCCATATAGATATGACATGTACATAGTCAAAACTTGAACAATTACCTGCGTTCCAAGCAATTTGAATGGACGGACTAAATTTTTAGCCCAAATTTCCTTCCTAGTAGTCCCTTCAGCTTCATCATATTTTGTAATATGTTTTATGCCAGTTTCCTTTGTCAATTTCTTGGCTCTTTGACGTAAAACAGTAGGAGCGTAAGTTTCTTGAAGTAGAAAAATTGCTATAAATAATATAAATCCATCAAATATTGAAACGGCCCAAAATGCCCATCTCCAAGTAGTTGTTTGAGCAATAAATCCTCCAGCTATAGGCCCTAATGCTGGACCTAATACTGGACAAAGACTGTATATGGCCATTGCTTTTCCTCTTTCATGAGCTTCCCACATATCACCTAAAAGTCCACCACCGACTGACAACGGAGCACTACCACCAAGACCGGTCAAAAATCGAAAAACAATAAGTTCAGCCTTATTTTGAGCAAATCCACAAGCTAAATTGAAAACCAGGAAAAATGAATTTGCACATTGAACGATCCATTTACGACCATAAATTTCTGACATAGGACTTAGGAACAGTGGTCCCACGGCATAGCCCAAAATATAAATGGAAATTATAATCTGAAGTTCTACATCTGTAGTAATATTTAAGTCACGGCCAATATCAGCAGATGCTGGTGCGACCATTGAAGAAGAAACAGGAGAAATAAATGTGATACAAGCCATAGTAAGGGTTACTGCCCATTTTTTCTTTCTTGACCAGTTTTTAGGATTATCATGGTCATTTTCTGCCCAATCTATGCGAATTGTTCCCGTATTATTTTCTACTGCAGTAGAAGAATCAGAATTAGATTGAACTGGCCTATGAAGAACCACATCCTCTTCACCCTGCCCTTCTTCTTTTCCTTTCCTTTTCTCTTCTTCTTCTCCTTCTCCTCGTTCTCTTTTCTGTTCTATTTCGTCTCCTTCGGTCTCAGTTCCCGCTGCTTCGACATTTGAGATTCTTGGTTGGATGCCAATATTTTCTTCTTCATCATCATTTTTGTATGTCATGATCAGATAATGAATTAATCCTTGTTTCCTTTCAAACAAATTATTTGTATCATGATTCTGGAAGAAATAACTAGTCGAATAATCTTTTATTTATAAAGAGAGAGCAGAGCAACTTGTATCAAATATTTATGTCGGAGTTTATATCGGGATTGGGAGATTGATCACCTGCATATGCATCACACGTTAAAATATGCTGTTAATGCCGTTGGGACATTGCTGCAATAAGGAATTTTCCTATTTGGTAGATGCATATATGGAGGAGATAAGATCTAGCGACATACAACTGTATAATACGGTCGGTTCTCCGGTCCTCAGCCTTAGATATGATGTTAAAAACTCTCTACTGAAGACTTTTAAAATTGTAGTTGCTTCTCTCCACTGTTTTGTCCCTATATCTGTCTCTTCTCTCTTCCTTTAGCTTTGTTAGCTTCCACAAAAGGTGTGCAATAACGGTGTGATATCCAATAACGAACAGATATTGACAATCTGTCAGATCATTTCCTAATATAGGAAGTCCCAACGGCATCTCGGTCGGTGTTAAGTTTAAACCGAAATAGGAATTTTATCATTCCGAAATATCGGCATATTCACACGACACTAATGAAAATAACAGGTTACATTTCTGAATCTATCGGGCTTCGGCAGTTTTCCCTTCAGTTCAAAACAAGCGCTTGTCTAAATTGTCTGCCAGAGACGTTACTAATCTCGGAGGTCAGGGTCCCGCAGGCCCTGATCAGGCACCTCTCACAGGGCTTAGGAAGATCAAGGTACCTAATGCAGCTAGAGCCAGAGGAGGGTTCCATTGGCAGACGTCCTAAATAAAATATATAACAAGTTATGTATATCTATAGTTCCAAAAATAGTCTTGCGACTGATGATTCGCAATATATAGATATTGATTAATTAATTAGTTGGTTGATTATCATTGAACTTATTGAGTCATGATGATGATTAACTCCGTTGCTGTTGACTATTTAGTGCGTTCTGCAGTACTACCCCGTTATTTAAGGTTCGCTCATTACCGATAAGTTTGGAATCCGGTTTTCCGATTAGTTTGGTGTGCTATGCCCAGGTATTTTTACCAGATACCTGACCTAGAATGCGATAATAATGAATACGGGAACATCTAAAAAAATTATATCGGAGTGAGACAGTTTCTTTATGTTCCACGATCTAACTTAGTCGTAGACCGTTAACGTTAACGTTAGAACTTTTCTCATGAGGCCTGTCTGCTTGTTTCACGCAAATCTAAATAAGTAATTAATATTAAATAAGATAAATTTATAAGTATATAACTTTTATATATACTGTATATGTTTTTAAAAAATAGCATATGATAAAAATAAATCGTTGAGTTTGTTGCCATCTATCCGGAAGAGTCCCGAAATAGTAATCTCTTGATTCTTGTCCTTATTCGGCGAATGGTTTTATAAATCCTCCCTTTCCAACCATGTGGTCTAGTTGACGAAGAACGAGAGTGTTCGATATTTCTATAAGTATCATTTCTAGTACTACTCTTGTTAGAGCAACTTCTATCACTATTACTACTGTTTCTAAAGTTCGAAGTTGTTTTTGTCCAACTTTCAACGTTAGGTGAACCATATCTACTTTCATAGCTATTACAGTTATGACATTCAAGGCATTCATGATACACTTCGTCTTCTTGACAATTGCGGTGTTGTTCATCTTCTTCGTTATTATTTCTTTTTTCTCCACTGTGGGCAGATTCATTTCCCTGCCCTAATAGATCTTCAGGGGTATTACGCTTTATGGAATTCCCCGCAGACGTTAAAGTATAATGATGATCTGATAGTATCTTTCTGGCGTTACCATCCATTGTATGAGATCCATCTCTAATGAGAAGGTCATCCAGCGAAATCATCTGTCTTAGGGGATGATTTGTCGTAGCATAATTTCGTACAGGAGGACGTTTTCTTCGACATTTCTGGAATAGATCAGGACTGTGATACTTATCGGTAATCCCTATCAAATTATTATTGTTGGACAAAGAGCTGGCTAGGAAACTCACGGGTCTCTCAATAATTGTAGACGTAGATATCGGGATGGTAGTTGGATTTATTCGATTCGCTGTTGTCGCATTCAAAAAGGTAGAAGGTGAAGAGAAACATGGTCTTAATCTTAAATCTAGATTTTGATCAATTGAGTCCAGCAGTAGTCGAGAAGTGAAAGGCGAAGGCGAATGTGGTTGTGATTCAATCAGCTTTTGTGACGATCGATTATTCACTGATCCTCCAGGTCTGAGATGAAAGTAGAGATTACGAAACTCATATTTAAAATCCGGAATTTTCGTTTTGCGGATGGGTATGGGTGTATTGTTTCTGAGAAGCACTCTTTGTGCAAAGGTCACATTGGCTTTCAATTTCTTGCTTCCTTTGTTTGTCTTCGATCTACTCCTTCTTGTCTTATCTACTAAGAGTGAAGGTTGTCTTACCAAAAGTCTGTTACTATCATTACTGAAATCATTACTTGAAGAAGGGATTTGTGATAGAGATGGAAGTGAAGAAGCTCTATGAACGTCAGAATGAGAGGAATTTTCCCAATTCAGTTGGTTATTCTCCTCCAGTTGTTGTAATTGTTGTGGCTGTGTTGGTGGTGACTTATGTGATGATTTTGCTTTTGGTTGTGGTCGCTGTTGTTGCTCACGTTCATGTTCATATTCATCACTTTCATTTTCATGTTTTCGATCTTGTTCATTAATGGAAGATAGACTAAATTTGTCTTTTTGGTCATCACTTCCTATACCTGCCTTCTTTATCACACTCTCAGCTGACCTTAGGAAGGAGTCTTCTATTGGTCTAATACGGGTCCTAAACAATGATGGCGGGTTCGTGGGTATGGAGTCATCTTGCAAGGGTCTTAGTAGGAATCGAGATAGCAATCGACGAGCTGTCGACGACAATTGAGGGGATCCAGATGATGACCCTGAGCTAGCACTATTTGGTGAGCTTTTGTAGTTCATATAATATATATGCGTATCTTCATAAATGTATATGTGTGTCTATATATATTTCAAGTTAGGTGACCAGAATGAAGACATTAAGAATATTCGTCGTTCAAGTTTTATCATCAGCATTTAATTGATTTTTTTCCAAAGAAGGTTATCTGTCAGGGATTATCAGTTAAAAAATATCATTCTTCTCTTATCTCTATCTCCCGTGCCATAATTTTCGTTCTATATTAAAGCAGACCCCATAATAAAGAGCATGTTGATGACGAGAAACTTGTCGTCATCTGAGCGAGTAGTCTTCTGAGTTGTTCCTGAGTTTACTGAGAGTGGAGAGATTGATATAGTCAACACCCAGGCAGAACCAGAAACCGGGCTCAAATGAATCAATCGATACAAAACCTCTCATTATATCGTATTAATCTGACAACATGTTTATGTGTGTGTGTGTTTCAATTATAAATATATGTATATATATTATATATGTATTATTTTCAGTTTCCAAATTTCAAAAAAAATGAGTAAATGCTTTAGAGTCGTTATGAATCTCCATCTCGCTTTTAAAACTATTAAGCTCCTCCTTAATCTGTTGAGCAAGTAACGGTGTAAGACGGTTACATGTGGCAATTTCTGGTCTTCGGTCATAATCTAATCGACCATAGGTATCATAAATAACAATACGTGACGAAAAAGTCACAGTGTTAGAAGATGTAGTATTGGAATTCGACGACATATTAGACGATCGGCTAACACCACTCTCCATGCTATCTCGAATCTGATAAGAAGATGCAGAAATATTAGACCCATAACTTGAATCGCGAGCATGAACAGACAATCGTTGTTGATATAGAGGATGGTAGTAAGTTTGTTGTTGCGCAGAAGGTGACAATGCACGAGAAGTTGGGGATGTAGAAGAATTACGTTGATGCGAATATGATGTTGTTGATGACGGTGAAGTCTGTAATGTGATTTTATTTTTGTTGCTATTAATGTTCATATCAAATGCAGGAGAAGTATTAGAATAAGAGAGTCTTCTAATTTGAAATTTTGGTTCAGGAACCGGAGAAGATGTTGGCGAAGGAGAAGGTGATGGGGTTTTAGTCACTTTACCAGAAGTCTGATCAATATTAAAATCAAGCGAAAGAATTGGTTCAGATGAAAACTCCAAAAAACCATTACTGGTACCACTAATAATAGTATTATCATCTATTCCGTTATCATCCATGAACTCTTGTGGGGGTGTATCAAATTGTTCGCCGCCAGGTAGTTCTGGCGTATGTTGAACAGAATCAATAGAACCTAGTGTAGGATGGGCAGAATCGATAGAAGATGCTGAACTCTTCAGAATACTTCGGGGTACGGGGGTATCAAGCATACTAGGAGGAGTAGCCATAATACTTCCATCCGGTTCAGAAATATGAATTTCAGTAGCATTAGGTACACCAGTCTCATCCGAGATACTATTGGCATTATCATCCAAAGAAGCATTCCCAGTGGAATCATTTTTGCCTTTATTTGAACGACGACTACGACGTCTCTCAAGACTCTTAGTACGATCCAAAGAACTGCGGATGCTTTCAACGTTTAGGAGATCTAATGTCTTCGGAAAAACTGTATCACCAGCAGTGAGCTCATCACCAATGTCCTCACTATCAATTGCACTTTCGGTACTTGAAGTTAACGATGGAATGTTCTCTGATTCATATCCTACAGGTGAGTCTTCAACTGGAGACGAAATAGTTATTACAGTTTCAATGGGGCCTAATGTTCGTTTATCATGTCCCATCCCCTCTAACTCTAGCATATGTCTATTAGGAACCATTCCTTCAAAAAGATTTCCATCTTCATCATCATCGTCCTCATGATAATCATCCTCTCGCAGCTCTACCCTTACATCTTTTACTTCATTTACTTGATTCCCGCCAATGCTGTTCTGGACAATGCTATTCAAGGATGAGGAAGCAGCCATACCAACTCCGTTATTCTGTGATTGAGATTGTTCAGCTTCAGCCACAATATGACTCACCACAGGAACAGCTGTAACACTGGACAGTGGACGAGATCCATTAGTCAAAGGAGTCAGTTCAGGTGCTGTGAATTGGGGCTGGGGAGAAGGAGATGGTGATTTGCTACTAAATTGCGACTGTATTGAAGAGGGTATAGTAGCGACATTAGGAGGAGGGGAAGGAGAAGGAGAAGAAGAAGCAACGGAAAGGGCAGTGGCAGCAGTAGCTGTGGCCCTTCGAGGTGGTACAGCACTTGCCGCAGATGGTGTCAATTCATCATCTCCTTTCTTTTTTCTATGGAACATAGATTTCGTAGAACTGCCGAATTTCCTAAGTGTAGCAAATGAAGAAGTGGATGCAGAGGATCTCATAGAAAACATTGATCGAGTATCACTATTATCAACGGCAGCAGCCTTCCTGCCAGGCATAGGTAAACGAAGTGAAGATGAGGAAGTCGCAGCCGCAATTCCTCCGTTGACATCACCACCCACCAAAAACGCCTTATTGGATAACGAAGAAGAAGATTTTTTCATACCGCCGAATAGAGCCTTTTTAAATTTGGCACCAAATTTACTAGAAGAAGTTGAATCAGTTGTCATAATAGATGGAGGCGGTGAAGCAGGAGGTGGTGGTGGCGGAGCAGCAGTTGGAACAGGAGGTGGACGCGCTTCAGATTTTGCTGACACTCGAATATCTTTAACTGAACGAGAAAGTGGAGAAGGAGAAGGAGCCGTTCCAAGTTTAACAGAAGACAAATTGGAAGTAGAACTACTAGTAACAATATTATAGTCAGTAGCAGATGAATTTCTTTTTGAACCTCCTACAACTTGACCCGATCCATTAGAGATCGCAGCCACTGATGTGATACTTGAATCCTGGTGGGATTTAGATTTTTTCAAAATAGATTGAGGAGGAGGGACTGCTGATCCCAGTGCTAACGCAGAAGATGATGATGACAAAGACTGCTGCTGAACTGATGGCCCTTTACCGACACTAGATGAAGAAGCGGACCGAGAATGAAATGGAAAAGGAGGAACCGTATTACTAAGCTGGTGATGATGATGATGGTATGAAGTTGATGGTGATGAAACGGATCGAGAACTGACCATAGAATTGCGGCGTACATCTGATGGCAGAATTAACTGAGGAGGCACTATCTGTTCAGCAGATCGAGGTGATGAAACAACTTTCTGAACACCTGAAGAGGAACTATTGGTGTTAAATGCTGGATATGGCTTAGAGAGTCTAATAGGTTGTTGACCAACAGCAACTACAATGTTAGTACAGTTCCAAAAAATAATATCACAAAGGTCCGCCTCTGGCGACGGCAGAGCTTCGTTCCTCAAATGCTACATTTGGGACATAAAAATAAATCCCGTATTACACAAAGTGGCTGCAGTCACTATTACTTAAGATAACTTACCATCAGTAAAAGACTGGATAGGAGGAGAAACTCGAGATTGAGACAATGGGACAGAAAGAGGACTCATGGGAGGTGAATCATTGTTGATAGAAATAACACTCATCCGAGGACTTGACGGGTTACTACTAGTTCCATTGGATTTTGGAAGAGCAGAAATTGCAGCATTGAGTTCACCAGGAACAATCATTGATTTACGGCGATGATATCTATCCGGCTTGTTAGTTGCAGTAGTCACTGGAGATAAAGATGATAAAGATGATGATGATGTAGGATTAGATGATGTACGAATATGACGGGTAGTAGGTAAAGGTAAATCAGTATTACTATCACTGAATTCACCAGAAGTTGGAGTTGTAGTTAAACTATACATTGATGTTGATGAAGGAAAAACGTTTGATGTTCTAGATGATGAAACTGATACTGATGAAGAAGATGACGAAGAAAATCCGTTTGCAACTGAAACAGAAGAATTTGATGCCATTGTAACTTTGGATAAAGATGGTGAAGATAACGAAGCCGGATGTCCCATATATCCATATAAAGACTTAGGTCTAGCCATAGTATTGTTATTACTACTACCATTACTAGGGTTAATAATTATATTATTATTATTATTATAATTACCAGGATTTATAGGCTGCATAGATGAAGGGTGAGCCAATCTTGATATATACCCTGACGACATTGCCCTGGGGATCTGCTGTTGCTGTTGCTGTTGCTGTTGCTGCTGCTGTTGCTGTGGAACAGAGCCACTACTAAAATGCTGTTGCGGGTATATAGGTCTGAAAGATCCCTGTTGCTGTTGATGCTGATAACCAGAACCGGAATTCTTTTGGGTGGCCCCATATGAATGTTGGGTCTGGTATGATTTATTATGAAGCGAGACATTGTTCAAACTCACAGAGCTCGATATCGAGGACATTGATGACATTGAAGTAGCTGTTGATGCAGATGTTGCAGTACTACTACTACTTGCGGCACTTCCTGTACTTCCTCCAAGTGAGTGTTTGGGCATGTTCCTGTTCTGTTAGTAAATTCTCACCGTAGATATCGGCGAACGAAGCGAGTAGAGGGTCCAGAATAGTGACAGCAGACACTGTTGAAAATCACGAAACGACAACGGGGCCGCCTGCTTATAGAAGAGTGTTTGTCAATTGCGTTAGGGAATCACAAGCACAAAAAGAGGCCAAGGCTGGACCGAAGAAGGCTTGGTCAACACAATCGAGTGAAGGGATCCATGATATTAAACATCTCCAACAAGTATCACTCACCAGAGCCAGAAAGAGTGGATAGAAAGGGGGAGGGAAACAGGAGGTACTTACAATCTTTTTTTACCAATAGAACCAATTCACACTTCCAAGCACAACGACGAAGAATTCAACGACAGAAAATAATATTCAGGCTTCCATTTATCACAAGTTATAATTCATAGAACTTGACACGATGACGCCGACCAAATTTAGCGAGTGACTTAAATAATGTGCAAGAGAGAAGGAAAAAAACGAAAGAATCGAGTCGGAAGACGTCGGGATCAATTCAGTTGTATAAACGATATATACAGAATGAAAAGAATAAATGAAGAAGAGGAAATTGAAACTCTAACAATATTAAAAATAAAAAGAAGAAGAAGAAGAAGAAGGAAAAAAGATTCCTTCAAGAAAGAAAAAAACTACCTCACTTGAAAGGTGGTGGGTGCAGACTAATACCACCTAGTAATGTACTACACACAACCAACAAGTTAATAACTAACAACCGATATCAATAGATTGATAGTCGTTAAAAAGAGGAGAAAATGAAAAAGATGAAAGATGAAAACAAGAACAAAAATGAACTTGGATGATGAATGTTGTTCTGAAATGCGATTGAAGAAGAAGAAAAAGAATAAGAAGAAGAAGAAGAAAAACACACAATTAGAGACAGAGACAGAGTAGTAACACAGTCTGAGTTGAGTGCGTAGAAGTTAACCGTGTTATGCAAGAATGCCTGCGTGAGTATACAGTGCGTGCGTATAGTAACGGTGTTATGCGTATTTAGTATGTTAAGTATAGTTTTGTTTGTACCGCGTGAGTTAGTTTAGTTAATTGGTTAGTTAGTTAGGTTATTAGTTCGTTATAGTTAGGTCGTTAGTTTACTTTTAGTGAAAGAGAGAGTATAAATAACGTATGTACTCAAGTATTATAGTAGTAACGAAAAGTAGTTAATAATAAATAAAAACCCTTAAATAACAGTTGCCTAGTATTATTAACTACTACTAAATACGGACGGGACTGGTACTTATTGTAGGGCGGGTCCAGCTAATACTTGTAAGGGATAGCCAGCCCTAAACCACCAACATTATAACTGACCACTTCAATTAACTAGTACAAAAAAATATATTACGACTGCTAGTTCAGGCAGGTGTGCCTTTCTTGGATGGAGGGGTGAAAGGGGAGGGGGCTGGGACTGGTTGGTTTGTTCTATTACTACAAGCTATCAACCGTGATTATATTATTGTGATCATATTATTATTATCATCATTATTATACTATTATTACTATCAAATTGTTACTGTTTACTATATCTAAGTTCTTATTGTATTAGTCTTTCTAGTCACTACAGTTAAGTTACTACCGTTATTATTGAGTTACTAGTATTACTAGTGTTACTACTATTGGTTAAGTTACTGGTATCGTTATATATTAATAGAGTACGATATTGAGATATATATATGCTTTTTTAAGGAGTAAGATCTAGCAAACAAAGTTTTACTGAACAGAATTAATTCAATTCGGTTGAACCCCCGATGTTAAAAATATATCCGTCTGTGCGTGTGCTTTGAACATGAGTTAAATTTGTTCTGTGCGCGATGTCTTGGTTTGTGAGTGACACGGACTCGGACACGGGAGCAGGAGGGATAGGTGTGTGCCGGTTTGTGCGGGCGACGGTGCGTACTGAATCAAGTGTAAACTGCACATTCTGTATACATACCGGCGGCTGTGTACTGCAAGTGGTATGTGAGTTGTGAGTTGTCAGTTGGGTCTAGGCAGGGGGAGGCTTGTTTATATCCCCACGGTAACTTAGACAATGCATCATCCAGAATACTTTACGTATGATGTACATACTGTACTGTACTATACTCTAACTAGTGCATGTATATAATGATGTGAGTGGTGGTATCTATGACGCAGGACATATCTGAGTCTAGGTTTAGGTCCTAAGAAGGGGTCAGATCGTTGTCGTTTAAGTCGTTTCAGATCTGGTGAAGGGAGTCGTCGGGTCAGGCAAACTTCACGTCGAGTTAGGCCCCGAGCAAAACCAATCATGGGGACTGGGACAGACATCGATCCAGCCCTCGGAGATTCATCCTTTCCTTCTGGTGAGTTGGTGGCTGGTGTTTGGTGTTTTGGAGTGGGGTGTTAGCGGGGTTTTAAGGTGGGGGGGGTCATGGGTGGGGTTTCGGTTGGAATTTGGATTTGAGCCGATTCTCCGGCGATGACTCCTGTGGCTGGGACTCATGATTTCGGTGGGCCCCTTGCTCAGGTGAATTGTGAAATTCTCAATTGAAGTGGAAGTCAGTTCAGCTGCCAGAAACACCCCCCTCTTCTCCCCCCTTTAAGTTTGGGTTGGTTGGATTTGTATGGCACCAGTTCGGCTACTTTTTTTGTTACTGGGCTAATTAAAGCCAGCCGTGTCGGTTTCAGGGCGGCTGGTTTAATTTAAGCCCCGTACGTATGTATTTATATGCAGATCTCGATAATATGCACCTAAAGATTAACTTGAAACTTAACTTAACTTGTGACTAACTAACTAACTAACGCTTGGCTGAGATCAACAGCCATCATCAACTGTTCACTAGGAAAGTCTTCGAGAATTCCTAACTCCGGCAACTAGGGTGCTGCCCCAGGCCTTATAGTGTTTGGTGCGTGTATTTCAGCAGTGATATTGTTCCTCAAGCGAAGCGAGACTTAGTGGTCTGGGGCTACGCCCATCCGCCGGAGGTAGAATACCCCTGATTGTTCTACCCATCCGACATCCCTTTTTTAGCCTGACTATTTAAACTCGCGCACTCGCGCACATGCCGTGGTACTCTCTCTCCTGCTTATGCAGGTCAATAAACATTAACTTAATTCTGTTTGAGAAACAAACGGCTGGAAGTAAAACATACAGACACGCGTATCAGATCTGAAAAATTATACGAGGGGAGAAAGGGGGCCGGCAGGCCGACTGGCCTGAATCTGACGAATTATCTCGATGATTGGCAGCGGCACGATTGACCTCAATTGATGTCGATTGAAAATTTCGATTGGATGTCGATTAACTTAGGTTCGATGCTAACTGACGTAATCGTTATAGTGGTCGTTATGTACATCAACATTAATAATAAATGTATAACTTGTAATCTAAGTTGCGATGTGAAAAGTTAAACCGAAAAATTCGCCATCACGATGGTTAATCCGAAATAATACAATCGATCGAAAAACTTAGACCCAAAAAGTGATAGACAGAAAATAGGGTGATTAGTGAGTTCTATTTTGAGTTCGGCAGGCTGAGTTCCGAAACTTCTTCTTCTAAAAAGTATTCTAACTAATTAACGTTAAACAAATTAAACAAAGTGACAAGAGAATCTATATATTAGTCCCCTAGTTATGGCCCTTATGGGAGTCAAGCCAGGCAGTGGAAGGCACCCCTACTGCATCAGAGGGCGGCAGTTTTTGCCTCCGGCAGCTGAGGTGTAACCCCAGACCCCTGGCTCTTGCTTCGCTCGAGAGAAGTTTAGTTCTAGCAGCACAACCCAGCATCACTACGCAACGATGCTGTTACTCAACAGCTACAGTACTCGCAAAGATCGAACAGCTAATGATGACTTGTTGACGGTTACTAAAATCGTGATATTCAGAAACCATGCCTTACTCTAACTAGTTATAGTAAGTGCTAACCTAGTTACCGTACTACTCTTAGATCTAACCCGTTATAGTAATAAGTACATTGTCTATCTATGAGATAACTGATTGAAAACTGCACTGTGGTATGTACCTTGCTCTCGCCACGAGTGAGAGTTAATTGCTTACGATTGGTTACCAACGAGAAATAGAGAGATTATTCTGTTGAGAGATACGTGTAATTTGAGAGATTGTCACCACACGGGATCCAGGCAGACGATACATGTATATACGGGCAAAACTTAAAATCAGCCGCACCCTTGCCAGCGCATGCGCACGGACCTCATGTATGACGACCATATTCGGTATAGTGCACTAGTCTTGACGCACTAAAATATTTATTAATAGCTACAGACGAGATATGTATACATCGACGACGCCCTGATCATGCCATATAATAATTTTGACAAAGGGCGGCGCTCAGTTGACCGCTCGCTCTCAGCTCATAGATGCAGATACGTAGAGACATGAGATCTAACGAATATAACAAGGTATCAGGGGTTATATTAATCTATATTCACATATATATCCTTCACCTCTAACTACTATCAGAATTAGTTCCTGCCGCATCTGATTCACTGGAGAACATCCCAATTCTCCTTCTGCCTACGACGACTGGGCAAAAGTCCAACTCCCATTGAACCTCCTCTGGAGCGTAGCGACAATTGAGGGGTTCCGGAGGTCTAATGCTTTGTCCTACCCGCCGTAGGTAAACGAGGAGTGAGCTAGGGAGAGGGGAGAAATGGATATGCCGGGACAGTGTCGATCAAATTGCAGATGAAAACAGATCAAAGGAAAACCCAGAACTGTGAGTGAGACAACAAGTGTCTTTTAACAGAGGTCAAATTAATGTTAAGTCATAGGATCTACAGATCTACCGATTTATCTGCAGAGACACGGTAGCAGTATAAGATTATCTGCATGGATCGTCAGAAGTACAAGCTGCTGAACTTTAAAGTAACAAGCGAAATAATACCCCACCCCTGTCCGGACGGTTTCGGCTCTTCGCTCGGCCGGGTTTCTTACTTGCAATTAACCGTTATAATAATATTCAAATTGGAGCACTCGAGTGCAGCAGGTTTTAAGACTAAGTTATTTTTGCTACAGAAACTTAGCAGTAGTGACTTGTAACAAATAACGTTATAATGTCATAACTAGCTAAGGATGATATGTATAGATATGTTTTTGCGTCAAATTGTTAGCGGTCAGTTATATCATCAACCTTTTTGATCGGTATTGCCTTTTAACTTAATAACTTTTGATTGTTAGTTGTTTATTATTTACTGTTTAAAGCTAAGTTAACTAAACAAAATAGCCTAACTTCAGACAACGTAAATGATACTACTACTATTACTCCAGCTACTACTAATACCGCTAATACTTATAGTTGTATTATCAGTCTACTATTGTTATATTCCTATTAGATACTTTTTTACTAAGTAATTCGCTCTTAGAAAAGTAAAATATATTATGTAACATATACATATTACTAAAATAACTGTAACTTGAAGCTAAACTTAACGATTTAGGCAAGTTAAAAGTAAGTTCGGTAAACTTTAAAAAACCGGGCACGAATAACTAGCAGTTAGCATATATGGAACTGACTAGGCTGACACAAGCTAGCTCGAACTGGTTCACTGCACAACCTTGTTATCTACCCAAGCAAGCGAACCAGCTATAACCTTGAATTTCAATGGAACTAAGTCAATCAATACATGATAACTTTGAAATCTGAGCAAACCAAGGAAAAATGAGGAGAATCATTTTCTTTCTCATCTTCCCTTTTCCTCCACTATTCTTCGCCATGTTTAAGATCGGCAATTGACCCTTTCTGATTTATCAAACTAGTAAGATAAAAGGAACTGTGCCAACGTCGTTAGTATAACAGACTAACCAGAAAGGTTATAAAGACCTATGTCGTAGCATAGCTATCAACTTTAGTTAACTTAACCAACTTACATGCAACCAGTCTGCAACCAGTCTGCAACCGCTTGTACGTACACATCATCATGCCAGTTCCGCAATCACCACCCCACAATCAACATGCAGCCACCTCATAATCAATGTACGACCAGTCAGACTACTAGCACCTACCACCCTGAACAACCTTGGCAATAGATACCGAATTAGCCTTGTTCTAATCCTTATTTGAATAAGTGATTTAGAACCAATGAAGCAACAATCATGTTCAGCCAATTGGATTGCGCTTATATCCTCCTCCCTCCGCAGTCTGCCTCGGCCGGCTGGGAACAACAAGACCCTTCGCTCTCACTTTCGTTCGAGAGTAACCCCCGAAGTAAGCGAACAATGGTGTGTGAAGCTATTGTGCCCCAGCCACCATATAAAGATGCGGGGCGACCAGGGGGTGAAATCTTTTGGTTTCATTTTGTCTTAAAAGGTTGTAGATCGAAATCCCGCTACACTTCCCTAGATATAAATGAGTTATTTTGTTAGCTTGCTCAAAAGTCACTTGTACCTAATCTATTTTTTTCTAACTATTATCTGGTATTAGGTATATTATACCCGCCAAGATTTTAATGAGATCGATATTCATGAAACGCAAGCGGGTAATCTAATGAAAAACAAAGAAGGCGTTGTTAGGGGGAAAGAACTAATATGATATAGGTCGTCTCTTTTCGTGGCATACGCAAATAAAAGAACTAGATGAGATCCTCAAGATCCATTCCATTGCAACGCTCCAAGACCCTAGTGCACCCCACAAAACAAAAGCCTATCATAGTCTGTAATTCGAAAAAGGAGGGAAATCAACGGGGTCCTCAGCCGTTGGAAACAGGGGTCTACCCGCCCCCCGGAAAGTCACTAAGAGCTTATCCTTTTCCTAGTATGCGAGAGCCTGGAAGAGGTTCTCGACATCAACCTATTACCTACCAGAGCATATGACAGTCTAAATTCCTATCTTTTAGTTCCCTCGTCTCTCATCTAGATCCTCTCTTTACACATATGTGATGATATACCCCGGGGCAGCTGATGTACATGTATATGCACGTTAGGATCTGATGCATTATCCTAAGATCAACTTTAATAGGTGTCTATCGTCTGTATGATGCACACTAGTATATACCTTCGTACTGTTACCGAGCGGCAGCCAATGTAGCTAGATCGGACATAAGCTCGCGGCACGGCGCTAGCTAGTTAGTGAAGCCTATAGTTAGTTACGTAGTTAGAAGATTAGATACATCGTATATAGCATAGAAGTTAGGTAGTTATATTGCAAGTGCTGAATACAACTCAGTTGCTCCATGTACTGTAATAATAATCTTGTTAATACGGCATTAATTTACTGAAATGTTTTGTATACTGAGTGAGACACTATAACTTATAGCAACATGTATTTTAAGGAAACTATAACAAATGTCTGTTGAACTAAGTTAATGATAAGTTACTAAATACGTTCTAACTGACAGGCTCAAAACTGATTGGGACCTATATATCACAAGTTTCAAGTAGCATTTTAACCCTTGAACACTCTTTGATCTAGCTTGATTCTGATTAGTTGAATATCCGCTTGCCCTCCGACCGCATCTCTTGATCAAAGCCTCAACTCCAGGGCTCAGACCTAAACCGCTACCCAATTCCTGCTTTGCTTGATGGGTGGTTGGTAATCTCGAGCGAAGCGAGAGCCAGAGGTCTAGAGCTCGGCCCAGCCGCCAGAGGTACATGTATACGCTGGATACTGCGGTCTACGGGCACTGAGCATAAAAAAACAAATGCCACCCTCGTGTTTCTCTGCATTGAGACAAAGAGAGTCTCTCAAGCAAAGCAAACCACTGATGTATTCATCTTGTAGAAGAAAGCAGGGGGTGTCGATGAGTGAACTGGATCTGTCAAAGCATAAAGTGGCGCCATACCGGTAAAACGGCAAATGCTGAAAAAACGAAGTTGCGCGCGTTGCCGGAGATACAATTAGACTAACGAAAAGTCGAATCGAACAATCCCCACCCGACTTGGAACAGTACAGTGGTACTACATCAAGCATTAAGTAGGTCATTCATTCGAGCAACTAGCAGCGGGTCCCGCTGGCCTAGTCGCAGGATGCAAGGTGGTAGGCACCTGGACCAACCGACGCATGGAACTGAGGCTTGACCATTTACTCTACGGCGACGACCAAAGTCCTTTCCTAACCAAATGAGATGAGAGTTGGAGAGAGTCTCGAGTTGTCTAACGATATAAGGAGTTCCTATAGTATTTGTTCCAGTTATTCAGATCCTCGGCAACATTGCGAGATCGTCGATTAATGTTACCAAATATGGATGTCTGCGTCAAGATAAGAGTGATTGTCTTAAAATTAAATTGGACATATGTAGTAGGTATTTTGCAGATTACATTTTATAGAGCAGTCTCCTTTTCTGTTATCCAAGATATTTATATTGTGAATAACAACAGAAATCAAATAGACTTAACAGTTAACTATGAGTTCTCGTAATCTTCGTTGTAGATTTTAAGTTGGAGCTTTGGGCTCGTCTTATACTTTGTAGACAACCGCCCACTATTAGCTTATTTAATCTGGGCGATTAATTAAACTTAAAATCAGATATTGATTCAATATGATTTATAAAGACCAACCGACTTGCCGTACTTGCTGATTTCATTGTTTGACGAAGAAAAAGTACCGTCTCTATCATCTTAACTTCGTTCGTGTCAAATGTTGCTGACAAAAAAATCTACATCCACATCATTTAATTCGCCTCCAGGTTTGAACAAGAATTTACCTCATACTGATAGTATTTCAAGAAATAAAACAGCGAATACTGTTTTTATTCCAGATGAAATAAATATATTGCGCACAACATGGGAAGCCATGAAAGAAGATCCCACACTTCAAGAATCTCAATCTAGTGCCTTCTTTTGCCAGCAATTCTATGACAATTTACTCTTAGAGCATCCAAATCTAAAGCATTTGTTCCCTAGTATTCAATCTCAAGCTTCATCAATGGCTGGCATTCTCAGATTTGTAATTTATAAACTTGAAGATATCTCGCAGATTTATGACGTTCTTATCAGGTTAGGAAAAAGGCACTCCCGAATCATTGGTGTCGAAGTAACTCATTACGAATATGTTGGAAATGCATTACTAAGGACTTTGAGTGATAGAAGAGGTGCTGAATTCACAGTAGAAGAAGAAAGAGCTTGGATAAAGCTTTATTCATTTATTGCCAATACTATGCTTGTTTCTGGAGAAGATCCTTTTATAATGAATCCACTATCCACGCATTGTAACGTCAACAAATTCAAAATCAACAATGTTGAAACTGATAGTAATAGTAATAATGATCCTGAAAAAAGTAATTTGACGAAGATCGAATATAATAATAGCATTAACAATGGATCTCTAGAATTTTTTGAAGATTGCAAACCAAACTCAACTACAAATTCGACGAGCAAAAGTGGTTCAATATCCAAAAACTTCAAAGTTCACCGAAGAGGGGCAATAAGAGATGGTCAAGAATGTTTGATAATGTAGAGTCAGCCTATCAGCGAGAAATATTTGCCAGTCAGAGACATCTACCCCAGTGTTGTTTGAAGGACCGAATTCAATAAACCTCCACCGGAGCCGGAAATATCGAGTCGCAGAAAGCAAATTAGAGAATCTATAGTTCTTCATCAACTTATTATTAATCCCTCACAAATATGCCTCTCAAATTATTGGCGGTTTGCTCCAAATACCAGCTATAGCATTATTTTCTTTCTCCAGATATCTGTTTCTCGATTCAAGCTGGAACCATCTTCTTCCCACCCCTGAATATCAATTACTTAATTAGGAAATTATGTTCAAATATGTCAAACGAATTGAAAAAATGTAAATCCAAAATACCAAGAAAACGAGAAAACGAGAAAACAAGAATCTGGGAAGGAGATTTAGAAACGGAGTTCTATATTTTTAGTATTGACTTAACAGTAATGGAGCTCCGTAATTACCGCTACTGCTGCTAGCTTTACCCAGCCAGCTAAAAACAACTAGCAACCACGGTGCTCTGACTCAAATCAACCCAAAGAATTATTCTCAGCAATTTTATATACATAAAAATATATTTAGCATTAAATCGATAAATAATTACCTATCGATATTCTTCTGTTTCTTGGTCGGCGGATATTTGTAACTTGTATTTATTCGATTATACTATTATATAGATATATAAAATCGATTCAGTCACATGATTGTCCGTCAGTAGATCGATCAATCGTACGTAGCTTTTGTAGGCAGTTAGGAGTTGTATTTGATATGTGACAATAGACTCGGCAGCCAACAGTTATGAAGAATGCAACGCAAGGGGAGTATTGTGTATTAACGAAATGGAGACAATATTAACGAAGTAAAGGGATGGGGGTCTGAGATCACTCTCTTACTGCCGCAGCGAACGTTAGTAAGACGAGAGCTAAGCGTATTCTCCCAATTACCGGACACCAACGAGACGAAGTACATTCACGAAATTTGAGAGTAGATATAAACAGAAATTAAATCAGAGCAATAACTTTTCAGAGAATCGGCAACTCAGTCAATCCAAGGTCACGCGAGACATCTCCCTTATCGATCGATCGATCAATAGATGATGTCTTACTATCAACATATGTGCAGGTCTCCTAGTACCAGCCGCATGCCGTTACAACTCACTTCCACTTTGCATATAGATACCTAACCCCGATAAAAATATATGTTTTTTTTTTCAGGGTGGACTGGAGAGAGATCGATAATGAAATTATACTCTTTCTTCATCTCATTTAGCTTTGGTTGATGATATCTATTTCTGGTTTATATGATAGAGGTGTGTGATGATAATTAGGGGAAAGAGATTATTAGTGTCTTCAACGACTAGTAAAACCGTAAATAATGGTCATCTTGGGCGACTGGCACGATCTGTATATATAGCGACCAGTAGTTCATCACATAGAGCGGCGACGAGAAGAAGTGAACAAGCTCAATCTGAATCATTTGCATTATCGTCAGAGTCTTTACGAACAGGTGGTAGAGGAGGAGAAGGACGACAACGAGAAGGAAGAGGAAGACGATCAGGAAGTGCATACCGTAACTATCAACAACATCAGATAGAACAGAATGATAATGATTATTCTGATCTAAATAGTCGAATCAAACAAATCCAAGCATATACTGCCACATTACGGAAATATATAGCTGAAAAGGATGAATCCGTTTCCAAAAAGAAGATTGCTGAGGAAGATAAAATCCAGACAAATGTTAGAGCATCTGAAGATGAAGTGAACACTTTGGATCATTTCTTAGAATTGGGAGAAGAAGATGAAAAAGAAATCAATCAGAATCATCAGCCATCACCTGCCCAGTTACCTAATTCCACTGGTCCCTTAAGTAAGGATGGTTTAGGATTATTTGCAAGCCCTGCATTATCGGTATCTTTATCCCCTGCTATTATAGCTCGAATCGGTCGTAGTGCTGCGAGTATTTCATCAAAATCACCCAAAGATCAAAATTGGCTGGATATAATTAATACTCTGTTCCATGGAGAGGGTTTGAAAGGTCTAGGAATTACAGATGTTGAGAGTCTAATTCAAAATATACCACTGAAACAGAGAGCTTCGAATGGATTAATGCCAATAGTACATGAAATGATGACGGATGCCGAGATTGTTCCATCTAAAAAGACTCTTGATCTCATAATGGCTGCGTATGCTGAAAATGGTCAAACTATTGTTGTCGAAGCATTCAAGAAACAAATGCTATCTCAGGGATTTACGCCTGATGTATATACTTATGGCCATCTAATCAAGAGTATGGGGAAAAACCATGATCTGAGAGGCTCATCCCAGAAATTACAGGAGATGCAAGCTTTAGGTATAAAACCTTCTCTTCAAATATATACCACTATATTACAAACTTGTATACGAGTCAATGATTACAATGAAGCATTTAGGATGTTTGATATGCTTAAATATATGTCTCTGGAGACTCAGCCGGATATTAGAATATACAACTCTTTGTTATTAGCCGCTGCTAAACAGCATAATATTGAAAAGGTTCTTGATTTATTGAAGGAAATGACCACTCGTCCTATAGATCCCTTAAGACCCAACGCAGAGACTTTTAATACCCTTATTTTTGCATGTGCGAGAGATCGACGCACTCATTTACAGGCGTGGAAATATCTTATTGAAATACAGGAACGAGGATTCCTAATTGATCGTAAGGCAATTAATGCCCTCATGTATTTATGTGGTGAAACTGGAGAGGTACTATTTGCTAGAGCTATGTTTCGAAAGTTGTGCTTAAATCCAGTCTCGTATCCCGATTCGTTCACATTCAACTGCTTACTCAATGCTTACTCAAATTATAGGCCTGGTGTATTCTCTCCTGTGATGGCTTCCGAATTTGGTGCCAAAGTAAGATCGAGCTTCTTCCTCGATGATAACATGGTTTCCAATGATAATATCATGATGCCACCATTCCTGCCGATAACAATGCTTCACTCAGTTCAACAGGTGCTTGCTGAATCGAACGCTCTTTTGAACTTTTTCTATGACTATATCCCCAAGATGATCAATGATTCCGTATTATTGACTTATCTCAAAATTCCGTATAAGTTAGGTGAGCATGATGAGTTTATTTCCCGATACAATTCTGAGACATATTTCCTAGAAGCTGAATGGGAACGTGTGCTGAAGGAGGAACCGGAGACAATCGAGACAGAGTTCGCAAGCGCAGAGGAGACAGTGGACGTGGATGTGACTGAGGTCAACAGCAACAAGAGTCAAAATTTTGGAAAACAACCTGTTCTAGTCGTGGAGAATAGTGAAAAGAATTTAACTTTAAGTAAGAAAAGGTCTTCTAGAGCGATTCCCAGAAATTGGAAAACATATGATCTTGCCATCCAAGCTTGCGCCATCAGTGGAGATTTAGATTTTGCTCAGGGTATTTGGATAGAAAGGGGCAAATGGCGAGGAACTAATTTGTTCAGAGAGCTTCCTGCGAAAGTGCGAACCAGTTCGGACTTTTCTTTTGCTCGTAGTATGGTTGAACTTCATTCAAAATGTGGCGAATTGGATCAAGCTTTGCGAATTGTCAAATCTACTATTCGTCAGTTCCACTGGAAGAAATATCATATTACTGAATTGATAAATAAACTCAATGAAATCGAGGACATTCAGTCCATAAAGGAGTTGACATACTTGTTGGCGACGTATCATCGTACCGAGCAAGCTAGATCTGAATATTATGACCTTGTAGATAGAAACAAAAAATCTTAATGACGACCAGCACTTTGGTAATGTACATAATTTATAGAATTTATTTATAGAATTTATTTATACACAATGTAATGACTATTAAATGATTTAGAATTTTATAATCTGTAGACTCTGTGTGGTAGAGTCCCGGTCGGCTGAGCTTGGCAATATTCACTCTCACTACACTTAGTTCTACTTTTTCTTTCCTACAAAAACTGTTACTTGATTTCGAAAATAGGATCTCCGTAGCCGGATCAACTGGAGCCAGTTGGAAGCCTAGAGGAGGTTGTGAAATCCAGGAATGGTTAGAATGCTGATCTGAGACTTCCTTTTTGTAACATTCATCATAACTACGACTTCAATTCTATTTTACAAATAAAAAACTATAATACAATCATTACGAACTACTATGATTTAGTTAGGGCAGAGTTGCCCAGCCGATAACCAATCAATCCTACAGTTTACTCCTCAAGCTCAATCGACACTACACCATTATTCGACAGAAGAGAAGAACCGTTTTGGCTTCTTTGATACAGGTGGCTGTTGTTGATTTTGACCCTTCTGTGATTTGCCTCCAGGAAATTTCATCGGACTATGAACAGCATGCGGCCGATACACAACTTCAACAGGTGGGAGCCAATAATTCAGTGGCATCGGGAAATATTCATAATCAATATCACGACTATTGGAAGAAGAGGATTTAGTCCGAGGAGATAGACTTTCACCGCCTGTAGGCATTTTCAGCACGTACCCAGGACCATCATCAGAATGACCCTCATCATCAAGAAGAGCCAATGCACCGGTTTCACTCTTAATGTTTTTATTATCATCATTCTTATCATCACCAGTTACAGAGGAGATCAAATCCTGTTGTTCTCTTTTTATCTTTATGGTAGAAGATGCAGAAGAAGAAGGTGGCTCCATAGAGGAGGCACCAGTAGTAAGACTCGGAGCTAATGAGGACGACGATTGTGCATCGTCCAACTCTTCAGACTTGCCCATCAATTTTCTGTCAGGTGGAGGTGCTAAAAATGCCCTACCAACAGTTCCATCAGGGATAATAATATTATCACGATTTTGATAAAATCGAGGATTACGTCCCCTCACAACAATTGGTCTAGAATAGCTCGTAACGAGACAAACTCTTTGAGCATTTTCAAGTTCAGCATATACTGAAACACAGACAGAAAAATAATTTTGAAGTTTTTTACGTCCGTTATGAGCAGTAGCAGTACGAAACTGTAATCTTTTCCAATTGACGACTTCATCATATCCGGAACTCTTGGGATATATGAATTTGATAGCAGGATCTTGCATTTCTGCTTTACGGTCAGTATCAACATTGGACTTCGGCGGGCAATATAATAGCGTTTTTGGTGTTTTATCGTCGTTACCAATCACATTGACAGCTAATGAGAGGGATAAAATACGGGACCTAAGAAGTGGGTTTTCTGAGTTTCCTGCATAACTTGCGTTGTGGGCATTACCAACTGTAGCACTAACATGAAATAGATTTCTTCTGTAAAACGTAAGATCGTATTTCATAAGATTTTTCCTTTCAATAGTAGTAGCAACAGGAGATGCTGACGATGTTGATCCAGGGGTCAATTCCACTGGTGAGGATTTAGAAGGAATCAAGACGGAATTATTGTTGATGTTAGCATCGCTAGCTGCAGTCTCTACTGATGTTGCTGTTGTTGCTGCTGTCGATGATGATGACGATACAGTGGCTGCTGCTCCGACTGCAGCAATATTATTAACAGATGATGCATTAATTGGATTCGTTATATAATTTGCATCAACCGATGTCGAAGGGTGAGAAGTTGACGAATCATGCAAAATGGCAGAAGATGGATGAGGTTCACTGAGGAAGAAGTTCCCCGATAAGGTTACAGTGAGATCGATTTCTGTCCTGTTCCCACGTGCATCATACAGGACAGTTTCTTTATTCGCAGGTAAGAAAACCAAATACCTAGCCGAGTTCAGATGCTGACGAATTTCTTCATCTGTATAATCACTTCTTCTATTACTATTTGTCGTGTCAGGAGGTAATGTGGTTTGATAACTGTTCCGCTGCCCTCCAGCGGCACTTGAAGTACCATTTCCGCTGGAACCACCTGTATTATTATCATTGGTGATATTGGTACCACCAAGATTATTATTTATGTTTCCACCTACAGTTGTATCAGAATGATTGTTATTTTTCAGAGATGATCCGGACTGCTGGTGTTGTGATGTGGATGACTGTTGGGATTGCTGCTGCGCTTGAAGAAGAGGAGATCCCAAATTGATGTTGCTTGGACTTGAAATATAGAGCTTTGGATCACGTATATTACTATCATTTGCCACTGAAGTACCTACATTGAATCCGGATGGAGATTCTCCAAAAGTAGATAAGAAAGTCTGAAATGGAGAATCACCAGATTGCGATTGACTGTGTGGAGGGAAAGACTGTTGCAATCGTGGATTTTGATTCTGATTCTGATTCTGGCTCAGGTTTTGATTTTGATTTTGATTTTGAGATTGGGGATTATTCTGAATTTGATTTTGATTTTGAATATGACTTTGTTGATTTCCATGGTATGCAACAATATCTGCTTGATATTGACTAAATGGATTCTGATCAAACATATAAGATTGATTCATTGATGAAGACTGGGTCAAAAATAAATTTGGGTTTGAATAGTGTCCAAAGAAATCTACTGGAGAAGCATTTTCAACATCACTAGAAAAAGAATGTTAGAGTTATAATCCATTCACATCCTGGCCGGTGGGGAATGCCAAGGGACTCCAGACCTCAGCTGTCCACAGTCCACGGGACCTGTTCCCCAATCAAGACACAATAGGCAGAAGTCCAATACTAGTTCGAATATATCAAAACTTACTCAAATATAGGAGTATCTTTTTCACTAGGAGCCAAACTCCATTCTTTTGATGGAGAGAGAAACCTAGAGATCTCATCCGATTGTAAGAACGGCAATTGAAGAGCTGTCATTCCATCATCTATAGGAGAATTTGGCGAAGCCGGCATCTTGTCTTTAGACATTTTAGATCACATGGAAAACACTCCACAGATTTTAAAAACGAATTCCACCTAATATCCCACTCGAATAAAGATCTCTCCCACTAAATTGAATTCGAAAGGTTTAGACAGATATATATCAAACAAAAAAATAGTTTGTTCTTTATCAAAACTTCTTATCGTCCGGCAGTTTGTCCTTCCGTCTGTCTTTCTGTACTTGGTCCTTTTCTTGTTAGCAATAGGTCAAGGTGATAAATGTATTGTGTAGACCACCAAAGCAAACTTACCGTTAACCTAACACTTATTCTGAAATCCAGATATTAATGTATACAGTGTATATCAATAAATCTCCTAACCAGATACTATAATTCTTTACTGGCTTTGAATGAACTCATGTAAATCGCAAATTTGAAAATCACGGATTTCAATATCCACTACCGTTTGAAGGTTTATTAGATTCAAATTCAGATTCAACTTGAGATTCGGATCCAATTTGAGATTGAAATAGAGATTGAAATTATGGACAGATTAAGATTGAGAATAATACAGATCTAAACTTTGTGGAGAGACATGAAGCTTGAAGTTAAATAGCTAGAGACAGTGATTATGACTTCTCCAACTTTTGTTAGATAAAGCCGCTCTATGTGGCTGCCAATTCTTATGTGTGGGGCGGGCGAGTGAGCGAGTTCGTTATTAGCGGCATACCCGTAGTTTAGAAGCGTGCAGGTGGGTGGGTGGGTCAATTGGGAGCGTGAGTGTTTTCTGTGAGGCCGGAGGTGTATCTAATTACTCCGGGCTGGGAGAGTTAGCTGCATGAGGAGGAAGTTAATAGAGTTGTACACAGTAGATAGATAAACTGAGACAGTGAGACAGAGAGAAACACCTGGTAAGCTTTTCTAAAGGCGCTAATGCATGCACATCCTCCACTCAACTGCCGTTAGAAGTACTGTAACAGATTTAAGCTAGTCAAGCAGGCTGGTTAGAGCGCGCGCGCGCGCGCTTGACGGGATTACCCGGCGGAACAATGTCATGTGATGATCGACATAACTGTCGATATCGGGCATAAGCTGACAGGGTTTCCGGCTTGCTGGCTAAAATATACGTTATCTCTCTTTTCTAAACGAATTTGTACTAAATTAACTTGTTAGCGGTTGATAAAATATTGAGAGTGTATATTCTCTGCTCTGTTTTGCCTCCGGCGGCTGGGGCGTAGCCCCAGACCCCTAGCTCTCGCTACGCTCGAGATTGCAATTTCTCACCATGTCAAGACACATTCTCGAGCGTAGCGAGAG